>MJUU01004399.1:0-67977 GCA_002080025.1 Modiolus philippinarum | reverse complement strand
ATAGCATGTTCCACTCACGAGATATATGGGGCCTAACAGGGGCAAATCTCCAAAAAATATTTTTTTTATTTTAAGTCCGATTTTGATGCAGTTTTTTAATGGATTCCTTGTGAAAAATTAATATGGCGCTCAGCTATTAGATTTTTGATAACCTGTTTCCTTTCCCAGCTATAAGGGGCCGAACTTGGCCAAAATTGCGAATTTGCAGATTATGTAGAATTGTTATTTTTCATCGGATTTCTATGGGATTTTTTTCTTTGGATTTCTCTTGATCTAAGCTTTCAGTAGTGTGCCAACAGATTTAGCGTGGCTCTTACCGTTTCTGAGCTACATGGGGTCAAAGGGGCCGAAATTGTTATTTTTCTAAATATGTCATATCTTTATTTTTCATCAGATTTCGATTGAATTTTTTTTCTTTGAATTTCTATGGATGTAAAGTTTTAGTTGATAGTACATATTTTGCATAGCTCTTACGTGTTTTTCATCAGTAAGTGATCAAAAGGGTTGAATTTTTCCCTATTTTGTTTCCAGCTAATAACTATGTCAAGCTTCTTTTTGTGACCATCTAATTATTGTGTCAAGCTCTTTACTGTGTCCACATTCACTTTAAACTACTTTTGTTGAAATTTCAGTGGTCGACATGCTGCGGTCGTATCATGCTGCGCTTGGCGTAGCCCTTTATTCCATTTATTGAACATAATGAAATTTTTTGCACACTTTTCTCAGCTACTGCTTGGATGTTATATTCAACAAGTGGGGGTATACCTAGCACGACAACGCGTGCAACCTCATGTTTATGATGGTATATCTGAAAGATTGATTCCTATATATTGGAGAAGATTTTTTATTAATTTGGACACTTTTAGTATAGTATTAGCATAAAGTTGAAAATGCTAAGTATACATGTCATTGTAACATTGCTTTATGTTTTTTCAGAGTTCATTGTTCCTGCATTTATAACTTGATTGTTTGATTCATCATTGAATTGAAAAGCATTTGAGTAATCCAATTACTACATGAAAGTACAGATATAGATACATTTACTAACAGAAATGACCACACAATAAGAATTCATAAGAATACAATAACCATTTGTACTTGCCCTTACAATTGGAAATTCATAGAAAAACATTCAATATGGCTGCTATTAGAGGACATATTTATAGCATAGATTAAAACTGAAAATGAGCCCCTTGAACAGAGATTTTTTTAATGTATAATACAAGTGACAGACACATGCTCTGATTTACATGTTATCATTGTGCTTGTGTAAATATGTGGTCGTCCTTCTTCCTTTACTTTTGATTTGTGTCCATTTCTTTTCTTTTAAATATGTCTAATTTCATATGTGGCTTGTTGACACATTACGTTGGTGTATTAAATTCCAATTTCTTGTAGTTGACTAAATGAAAGCCATTTAACACATCAATTTTTGTATATTTCTCTCCCATAAGTACCGGTAATACTTCAAACTTTTAACTGATTAGTCCATAAAGGTCACAGCTTGAAACTTGAGACACGTAATTTACAGTACACGAATGTATAAGTGAAAGTGTTTTAGACCTAAATGTTTTAAACATTTATTGCTTACAGATATTCATCATACTGGTAATTATTTGTTAAATAATGTCACACTTCTCTCCCATTCCAATCCATATATCAACTGTCACAAATGGTGATGTACTTGATTTATATAACATAAGTAAAACACATTATAGAGCTGAAAGTCAAAGGATTTTGCACCATTGGATATGTCTACTAATGAAAACGGAGAAAACAACAGTAAATATTTCAGGATTCAGAAGTAAAGTCACATCCCTTTACAGAAATTACAGAAAACTATAGCCACGACAGAACCAGGTACATTTACAGGCTTTTAAACAGACCAAATTTGTCCTGCCTACACCAAACAGAGAGAGAACCAAATTACAAACAGATGAAAGCCAACACTTAAAAACATCAATTTACACCCTGAAAAAACAACTTCATATCAGCAGTATTCAGAGGTCGAGATTAAGGCAGACAATCAGAAGAAAAGATGATACAATAACAGCACTTAAGAACAAGTTGCAAGAAAACCAAAAAAAGGCACATTAAAACATCACAGGCATCACAGGTCGACTTCAATCAGGAGACTGCCGAGAAAGCCACACAGTGTAATACACAGAGAACTGAAATTAATGAGTTGAAAGAAGAAATATCTTACTGGCAAGATACAGCAATGGAGGTGGATGATGATAACTGTAGTATAAATGATGAAAATGATGAAAATCTTGATGATACTAGACTTTGTACTCAAGGTCATCCATACGCAGATCACATCAGAGAAGCTGTTTATCAGTGTATGGATAAAAATGTGCCTAGGCACAATATTTCCGAACTCATTAAAAAAATTGTATCAATTTTTACTGGAGACACAATTGAAAAGCTGCCATCAACGTCAACGATATCTAACATGAGTAAAGAGGCTGGCATTATAGCAAAGATGCAGCTGAAGGAGACAATTGAGAACAGTTCTAACATAACATTATTGAGAGATGCCACCACCAAAAGAGGACACCATTTTTATGGAGAAAAAATTTATACTGATAAAGAATATACCCTGGGTATGATTATTAAAATATTATATGATTTCAAATTCATTTATCAATATCTTTCTTTGAGTATACTTAATCCAATAGAAAAGATAACAGAAAACGCCTACAATGGCCGAAAATCAAAAATAAATGCCACACCCAACAAGGAACCTGCACAAGAGAAAAGCATTGTCTGATGAGATCGGAAAAATAAAAATGTAACATACTTATTAAAAACTAGTTTTGGCCTTCTTTGCCAATTTTTAGGTAGAAAACGGTTACAGCAATGCCAAATTTCCTTAACACAAACAAAAAGCATAACAAAATAATCCAAGGACTGGGTTGTTTAAATTAAATGAGAACCGAATCGACAGTCTACAAAGAACAATGGCAACATCGAAAAGACTAAGAAACAGAAATGATCAAGCTCAGAAAAAAAACAAATGAAGAAAGACACGTATGACAAGTATACCAAAAATGAACAAGATGGACCCCATAGAAACCATAGTTGAGTCAGGTGCCTTGGTAGAGTAAGCATCTCCTTCTTTGTTTAACACACCCTGTGTGTTGAACATGTCAACTCAGGTAGTAAAGGCAAATTCAGTAGAGTAAAAACAAACTTTTGTGGAAAACAGAAACATCTGTTGTCATCTCGGAAACAGATATCCCATATCTGTCCACAAGATCGTGATGTCGACTAAAAGTTCTGCATTGATGACTTAAAGTTTTGGGTAACATACCCTTACTTAATTAGCATATTTGTAAGCAATAGAGCTCTGTCAAGGTTAATGAGTCAGTGTATTGATCACAAGCCCTTGAGTAGCGATTGAATTGGGAGATGTAAACTCACTATGCCGTCGCTTTTGGCATGTTGCTAAAAAGAAAAGGAAAGTTGACTGTCATCACTATTTGAAAAGTGAAGTTCTTGCGTTTGTCATACAGCCTAGTATGTAGTGTACCTCGGTTGTCAATTTCAAGATGAAGGTCAAGGAATGAGGATGATGTGGAAGAATCATTAGTATCCTTAATTTCGAGCTCTATTTGGATAGATAAGTGAGGCCCAAAGGGGCTTCATCTGCTGCAGAATAAAGGGGTTAAATTGGGTGTTTTTATGGTAATAAACAAGTTTTGAACTATGCAAAATACACTTTTAATACTTGGCAAGTGTAAAGGTCTTGTCAACAGGAACATAAATATGCAAAAAATAGGTCAAAGGTCAAGTTCATAGGGGTCAAAAAGGGGTAAAACTGGGTATTTTCATATATTTTACTGTAGCATCTGGGGGCATATGTAGTGTTTCACAAACACATCTTGTTTAATAAAGGATTTAAATTTTGCAGGAAACTCAACTAATCAAGATTTTTCAAAGGTTTAACATAATCAAGTTTGGCTCATGAAAAAATGTGACAGAATAGATAAGATTTGATGTGATGTTGTCCAAATGCTTCAAAGGTGTATAAAATGGAATTATGAAAATAAAATATGGGGTTTATGGGCTAAACATTATATTGCTTTCAGTGATAAATCACACGAGTCTAAAAACCTGACAGAAATACACAAACATGACTAGCGAAGCTCATTAAGAATTCTCAATCTAACATAAATATAGCCATTGCTTTTCATCAAGAAGAGTTTTATTAGTACAACTCTTTAATTACTTACTATACGACTAAGAGAGATATCAAGTGGAACTGCCGAAAAGTATGTTGAGGCAACAGTAGACATGGTCAAAGCAGTAGATGACAACATTCAGCCTTTCATGTCCAAATTAAATAACTGTATGACCGATAGAAGTGCTACCGAGATTAAAACAAACAAACTGCTGAAGGAACTCAAAATTAATACAATACAAGAACTTGACCAATTTGTTGATGAAAACAGTACAACTGATATTAACCAATTCCACTGTTCAGTCCACCCACTTATCCAGTTTTCAGAAGAATGCGAGAAAATTGCCAAAGAAATAGAAACTGAACAAAAGGCGTCACAACAACTAAATTTGTTTAAAAGTAAATGAGAATCGTATACCAACAATCTGCTAAGATGTACTTCTAAACTGTGTTATGGTGATAAATCTGGAGACCCACTTTTAACACAACATTTCCTTAGGACACATAACATCCGAAAAATATCTATACTAAAACTAAAAGGAAACATATTCAAAACATCTTTTTACAACGCCATTGGAACCTTCAAACATCGGAATCTAATCAAGGAATATCTACAAACCTCAAAATCAAATTTTAACACATTGCAACTGGGAATTCTAACTCTTCTGAATAACAAAATCATCATGTCTATTTGCAAAGCTTTTGGAATTATTGGAGAAAAAATAACGACACCGTATTTTCATTTTGCATCTACAGCAAAAAACGCACTCGAAATGGGCCCAATATACTGCCAGCTGACATCAGAACTGCATACTCTTTCTGAAAAACCGGACGAGATCTTGGATGACAAGTTCTGTATCCTTTCAAACAATGAGGTCAAAGAAACGCAGTCTACTAATATTATGGATGAACCGGATGTAAACGAAAAAATAATTGTGTCGTTTATTAAGAAAATGTGTCAAAATATGCATTTAAAATGTCAAAAACTTTTCTGTGATTTTTTGCCACAAGGGAAATTTTACGATGAAAATAACAACATATCAACCAAAACTGAATCAGCTGTATGTCCGGCGAGTAACATCCCCCGTAAAGGTTAATGGGATAATTGGACAAAAAGTAATAGCCCCAAATATGAAAACAGATACAATAAACAATAAACTTACATTCCATAATAATAAAACATCCGACTGGTTTGAAGAAAAATCTGAAGAAGAAAAAACATCATTGTTTTCCGAAGCTAGAAAAAAATTGGCCCAATATTCAGAGGAAGAAAAATGTCATCGGCAAAAACTACATAATGAAAGAACTGAAATAATTGAAAAAAGGAAGGAGGATATAAACAAAAAGAAAGAGAAACTGGATGAACAGCAAACCAGACTAACAGATAGTATACAAAAATAGGTGGCATTTGGAAACATATGGATGAAATTGGAAAATATTTTGACACCTGCATCTCAAAAAAGATAAACTTCAGGCATTAAAAGTCAGATTCAATATAGAAAAGATGCATTAAAACAAAATACCACAGATAAAAGTCTTTTAAAAGTTTCAGCCTGTTTCGAACAACTTCAAAAAAAATTTAGAAACTCTTATCAACTTAGACACTTTGGATGATTTAAACCAATCTCACAGTAACCCAACTACAGCAGAACTTGCCACAGATGAAATACGTATAATTATTAAACAACCATTGTTTTATGTAAAGAAAGAAATCACACATACATGGAGTGATGAAGAGAAACTGACGTCATATAAAGGCAAAATAATTGGATACAATAGAAAAACAAAGACATATAGGGTAATTCACAACCCTGTATTGCACACTTTCAGAAAGGTTCTCATTCAAATATTTAGCTAAAACATATTTCATAATTTATTCTCATAAAGGATTGGGATTTCCAAATTAAAATAATTGGCTAGTTGTGAAGCGCGGCATGATACGACCACAGTATGTTTACCAATGAAATTTGCAAAAGTGTAATTTTTAGTGAATGTGGATACAGTAAAGAGCTTGACACAATAACTATATAAAATCAGTAAGGAGTTAGGCAAAGTAATTTCCTTGACACAAAATACAGGAAATAAAAATCAGCCCTTTTGATGCCTTATATCCCCAGAAGTAAGCAGAATATAACTAGCAACTGAAAGCTTACTGAGGGCTAAAACAATTCCTTTGAAGAATGATGAGAAATTTATACAATTTTTTTATACTTTGAAAAATTTGCAGTTTTTAACCTATTTGGCCCCTAATTGCTTGGAAACGATACCTGGATCATAAAATATGTCAGCAAATTCTTAGACCTTATGTTACGAGGAATCCAAAAAAAAACAAACCCCACTGATATTGGATAGCTCCAAAAAAGTACCACTTTATGCCAAATTTAAATTTCTTCCATTTGGCCGTTTCTGCCCTTAGAGATTGGAAATGAAAAGATCTATACAAAATCAGATGACACATACTACCAAAAGATTAGGACAAGAGGATCAAATGCAAAGAAGAACTTGTGTTAAAATATGATGAAAATAAATATTTTACATATTTTAAAAATTGATATTTTGTCCCCTTTCGCCCATTTTAGCTTGGAAACAGTCACACCTATGCCAAACATTGGACATGCTACTAAAAGAGTACAACAAGTGGAATCCAAAGAAAAACTTCCTATTGAAATCAGATGTAAAATAATTTTCTAGATCTGCACATTGCAATTTTGGCCATGTTGGGCCCTCAATTAGGAAAGGAAACAAGCTATTAGAAATATG
Organism: Modiolus philippinarum; assembly: GCA_002080025.1. NCBI lineage: Eukaryota > Metazoa > Mollusca > Bivalvia > Mytilida > Modiolidae > Modiolus > Modiolus philippinarum. The sequence goes on along the minus strand of MJUU01004399.1, from coordinate 61,031 downwards.
ATGTTTAGAGAAACGATTATGGTTATGTTTGTTGGGCATTTGTAAATAACCACTATAATCAGAATCCAAATTAGTATTTTCAAATTTCCAAAGTATTCTGTTGTTAAGAAAGATTGGCAGTCCTATGAGATTTCAAATATTTAATATGAGAACCTAATTCACATTGATATTGAAGCATGGAAAAATGGTTTTGAAGGATTCCTAAAATGATATTAAGTTGAAAAGTTAACCTTGACCTATTCCTAATACATGCCCATTGAACTAATTGGTATGAAAATGTTTCTGTGCAATTAAACCGTTGCATTTTAACATGTATAAATTAAATGTATTTATCACTTAATTATTTCTACTTTCACTAATCTACATCTTTCTTTCCTGTTTTGTATGTATGTTTGTGGTGTTGGTGTTATGATATGTTGTATAAATATAGCGTTATATATAAATTTTAAAAACAAAATTCCTAGGTAATATAAAATTAAAAAAATTGGCAGTTGATTTTCATTAAGACATACAGTCAGTGGCCAAAAGAGTTGGCGCATAAGATTTTTTTACTATATATTTCATATAAAACCACATTTTAAAAAAAAATATTGTGAAGTCAATTATTATCACATTTCAATTTCAATGAATACATTAAATGTATTTATTAATATTTTTTAACTGGCCAAGTGGATCTGTGGACTTTGATCTGCACTGATGAGACAAAAGTTGTCAAAATGCGCATACGCAGAAAATTCACAGTCACTTAGGTATTTGTTATTTATACTTTCACTAATCTACATCTTTCTTTCGCAACATTTTTTTCGGACACATAACATCAAAAAAATACCTATAGACTCAAACTAAAATGAAACCGATTCAATATAGCTTGCTTGATTATACAACATGTATTAATTTCATACAAAATATATATACTTTGCAAAATATATGACTTCATTAGAATAATTCAGTGATAATTTATGACAGATAATATACTGGGATGAAGCAAAGGGGGGAAAAGAAGGCTCTAAGAAAGAAGAATTTTTATTGACTTATACTGAACTAAAAGAGGACATAAAGGATGGGAATCTGTTTGTTAAAGAAGTATGTATTTTCTATTACAATAACATTATTTTATTCCATTAAAAACATTACGAAAATTTGATGGAAATTTTCTTTTCATGGGCCACAAAAAAGTTACAAATGAGTTTACACTGAGCAACCAAAGAATTTTTGGTATTGTGACAATATGTAATACAAATGTCATTGGCAGAGTAATCTTTTAACAAGCTTTTATTTTCAATCTCCCAAAAAAAGTCCAAAAAATTTTAATTAAAATTTATTAGTTTAGCAAAGCAGTTGCAACAAGCATTTATATGAAATGGGTAATTTTTTTTATTATTATTTCTTTTCAGTATTGAATACATAACAATTAAAAGAATAGAAAAGACTATAGTTTTTTGCTGATGGTAAGTTTATGTTTTGAACTAGAGTTATCCTTCTTTGTTTGTCACACATTTTTGGGAAAATACCCCAGGGCTAAGATTATTTTGTATGTTGTACATGGCTTGAAAAAATCAACCAATGAGATTAAGTTTATTGATTTTTTATTGGTCAAGGAAATTTATTAATATTTTTTAACTGGCCAAGTGGATCTTTGGACTTTGATTTTTTTTTCTGATGATACTATCACACATGACTAAAAAACTTATAGAAATGCCTACACAAGGCAAAAAATATAGCCACACATGGCTAAAAAGTTAAAAAATTAACTCAAAATTTAAGTCACATATGACTTAAAAACTAAATAAAAATGCCTACAAAAGGCTAAAACCACAATAAATTACTCAAAACGTCTAAAATAAAAGTAGAAAATAAAAATACTGACCTGCAACGCAGTTCCTCAATCGCGTATTATCTGACCGCGTGGTGACAAAGACTAAATGCGAACTCGTGCTAAGAATAAGAGGAAAGAAATCGAGACGACCTGCCCGCTCGGTAACTGCGACCAGAATGACAACTCTAGTCAAATCACGTGATGTTTACTTAAGATATAACCATGTTCGTGTATGCCCGATTCGACAACTTGTCAAAACAACTTGTTCCTTCCGATTTTTTCAAGGGGAACTAACGAGTTTACCAACCTCTGACGGTATTCCATGAAACAACGGCAGTAGAATACCGAAGGAACAAGGGAAGCGTTGACTACAAAAATCGAAGTCCAAATACATGGCAAAAACGGCAACAGAGAAAATAATTGAAAATAATGAAATTTATTATTTATTTGCGAGTCCCATTTTTCTTGTCATAATTTCTTGCCATAATGATTAAATGTAAATTTATTAAGCCTTTGTGTGTCTTGTCTTTTTTCTAGTTAGTTTACTTTATGTCTATAGGAGTCTAGGATGATGTTGATTTCGCTTAACTTTATTACTCTTTATTCAGGGGCCGACTCCGACCTACCGTTGGGTGTGGGGTTTTCTCGCCGTTCATTGAAGATCTTATTGTGGCTTTGAGTTGTTATTACTCCCCTTTGGGTCGTTGTCTCTTTGACACATTCCCCGTTTCCCTTCTTTTTTTATTGCTTATGTCAGTATACGGCACTGGACAATCCGCCACCTCATCATCTAAAGCATCCTTTGCATTCTGGTCAACATCCGTGTTTCCATAAATTCATGACTACGGATCCAAACATAAATGACTTTTTTGTCTATATCAACAAGTGACTTATAGATTTAAACTATTTTAAAAATAACTGGGTGTTTTGTTTTGCGACTTTCGATTGACAATAAACATGAAAGTGAATCAGAACAAATTAAGGACTTATTTTTCGCGACAAAGCTACAAATTTCAGTGCTAAAAAATAGCATTGGCTTCAGTCATAAATATGGAACTAGACGATGGTAGTTGGAGAGTTGCTGCTTTGTCACCGAAGAGAGCTGAATAGGCCATCCTGTCTCAATCCTTAGATCCATCAGTGTATATAGGTAAGTATTCGGGGTGTTCAGATTTAATTTTTGAAAAATCTTGCTGGATAACCAGAGAATTAGTGTCAGACTTTATATATTCCCGTATTTCGAAATTAAATGCTAGTTTTGGGTTCAGCCATGAAAGTTTTTTTTTCGGAGTTTGAATTGGTGCTATTTCGTTCAACTGTATTGGAAACTTCTTTATCAATTTATTGATACAATTATCAGTATTTAATTAATCAAAGGCCTTTAATTGTCGAAATGTCTATCATGTTATATAATTACTTTTGTTCTGATTTATCACAACTGGATAGGTTAATCTGTTGATAGACTGACCACTCCAGACATGTGTTGCTTCAATGACATATTTTAGCTGCGATCGATGTTGCTCAACTTTTTTGTCAAGAATACCGCTTAAGTGCACCCTCGGACGACCCTCAGGCGACATCGAGATGTAAACAGGAAAATAAGCCCTGTCCTTGATAAACTGGAGTTTTCTATGTATCGTGTGCGTTCTTGTCACACGTACATTCACTCCATATCCTTTCATTTTTTCTGCTAGTTCCCGGGAGGGGGCAATAAGTCCGCTAACCTCAGAGCTCAGCAGTCTAGTGCCTACTATGAAAAACCGTTCTGAATTTTGTGTATTTGTTTGCTACCAGCTTTTCTTTTATACGTATGAAGCAAATTTTCAAAAAAAAAAATCACTTATACATCAAAAACAAACAACTAAACAGGTTGGGGAAAACCCGAATTGGAATGCTATACCCCAATTGAGATATAACACACCAAATGGTTATACCCCAAATGGAGTATCTGGTCAGTTTAATTATATTTTTTCTTAATTCAATGGCGAACAAGGAAACATAATACATGAGAAACTTCGTTATTGCTGTCATCAAATGACATATCACCATCTACTTGATGACGCGGCATTTCACGAGCAGGGGAATTTTAAGGACATAAAATCATATTTTATACTGTCAAAATCAAAGATCATCGCAATTGTAACTGGGTAAAATATCAAGGCAAGAGAAACGGGGAGTGTGTGAAAATATAATCGAAATGAACTGAAGTTAGTTTGTAAAAATAAGCAAAGATATTGAACGTTCAAACACCATTGTTACAGACTACATTCACAGTATTTTTTAAAACATGGACAAAGAGAGAAGACTCTGGAAGAAATCAAATGACATGTTTATTTGAATATTTCTCCCTTCTTAATTTCTTTGATTATCAAAAAATATTTTCCTAAATCTATCACAGTTTGCTTTATTCGAATGTAGAAAGAGTTTCCTTTTAGATAAGCAGCATAGAACGATTATTAGCTCCTCAAATCTTATGCTATCTCTAAATCAGAGTCACTGGTTTGTAAAATCATAAATCTAGGGCGCTGGACATAGTGCAGGCGGTGTTGCCATAGATGACAACAAGCAGGGGTTCAAATCCAGCTGAAGACCTTGCTGGATTTTCCGATGTTAACAGGTTTAAAAAGATGATTTTCATCACTGTTGGCATACGGAATCATATATTCTACCTTTGCAGCTCACCTTTCCAACACATTATCATTCATATTATATAGAGCTGTGCAACACTATTATCTATATAACTAATGTATCTTACCTGTTGCAACCTTATCCTTCTTCTATCTATTTTCTACCCACCTAATGTTCATCGTGTACTATGTTACAACTCTAGATTTCCTACGAGGAGGAGTGACCCGGTTACCGAAAGCTATATTTTTATATAGCCTAGGTGGCCGAGTGGTCTAGGGCGCTGGACATAGTGCAGGCGGTGTTGCCATAGATGACAACAAGCAGGGGTTCAAATCCAGCTGAAGACCTTGTTGGATTTTCCGATGTTAACAGGTTTAAAAAGATGATTTTCATCACTGTGGGCATACGGAATCATATATTCTACCTTTGCAGCTCACCTTACCAACACATTATCATTCATTAAAATCATAAATCGATCTGCAGAAAATTTGCAATATCCTTTTGACATCAGAAGTTTATCACCCGAAAGCTCTTACCCTATAGATTTATAATTTTTATGTATGATGATGCGCCAATAAAGCCCTAAAATATAATTAACAAATAACTGGTAATATACCCATATTGGGGTATAACCATATACCCCAATTGGGGTATTATATCCCAATTGAAGTATAGTATCCCAATTGGGGTTTTCCCGAACCTGCTAAACTCTGTTTCACTTCTTTTAGATAATGGATTTTGCATTGCAGTATATTTCGGCTCATAGTTTTGCATGACTATTTAAAAATACCGTACACTTCCAACTTCGGTATAAACTAATTAAAAAATCATATACTTTTTAGGAAAAACAACTTTTAAAAAGTTTCTATGATGTTTAAATGGGAAAAAAATACCGCGCGCGATTGTCCCCGAGAATGGACTAATCTGACATTGGTAGTGTCGACAGGTGATCCAGTATTAACCATGTGTACCTTGCCCATCGATTAAATTTGCCAGCCTGTTCGCCCTCAAAATAGATATATCCAACACTTAGATTTTTTAACCTGACTTAGAAAACACGGAAAATTCCCATATGCACAGCGATCTTTGCATATCCTTAATCGTAACAGAATCATTTTTCAGTAATGTATGGTCATTCTTTATCTACATGCAAAACTTTAGAGAAATTAATGTTCAAATAAAGTAGAAATTGTTAACTTTCCATTATCTGAAGGAAGTGAAACAGACTTGAGCCAAGTCATTACGTCCCAGCTTTATATATATTGACGTACTCTTTTTGTTAGTAATCAAATACTTTAAAAGCTTAAAGCTGAAGACATAACCGATACACCCAATTCTGCTTCATACCTTTACTTTCACATTGAAGAGAAATGTGCGAATACTTGACAAATTATTACAATGGTTGAAGGTATTCCGCAACATGTTATAACGAACAGGATCATTATCATCACAGATTAGTGCTACTCTCATTCTATATTAAGTGATAAACTATTTTGCAACCTTCTCGGTTCAATACTGTTCCAAAATGTCGTTGGTGGTTTTAAGTGAACAATGAAAGTTAATTTCGGTGTTTTCCTATTTATATTAGAAATCTTTAAAATAAACATACGGTAAGCAACATTTTTCAATTTTTCGGCTTCAAAATAGCATTTTCTCGGGCATAACATAAAAACACTGAATCAAATAATACACGACTCATGTATATTTTCGATTATTTTATGAAGAGTTAGAATGATATGATCTGCAATGCATGTACATATGTACAAGGTATTCAAATGACCATACTATATTTTGGAAACTGTTAAACAACTATTCAGAAGGTACTTTGTTACATATCACAATGTCTATTATACTGAAAATATAAGAAAACAAGCAAAGATTACTTTCAGCAATAAAATTTATACTGCCTTTAAGAGCTGTACAAGCATAACGAGGATATTGTTGGATAACATGTATTTGTTGTATGTGTTGAAGACTGTATGATGATCCCTCGATGCTTTGTTTTAGGTCGTTTAAACCTGGAGATGAAATGATGTCTAATTGACATTTATCCCATTTCCTTTCTTTTTCATATGTATAAATACTCTCTGTCATAGTAATACTCATTGTAAAAGTAACGACATTTTTACAGTAATGACAACAGAGTTACATGTATAAATACTTTTAGCCATAGTAAATACTCATTGTAATAGTAATTAAATTTTTACAATATTGACACGAGTTTCTATGTTCACAATTTATGAAACAACGGCAATAGAATACCGCAGGAACAAAGGAGTTGAATCCACAAATATCGAAGTCCAAAGACATAGCCAAAACGAGGACACAGCAAACAAATACGTTAGACAGATACAAAGCACAGAAATAGAAATCACAACATTGAAATCAAAGGCACTCACAGTGTGAACTCGCATGAAACTGAGAGTGACGTCAGGTACTCCGGAAGGGTAAGAATGTAAAAAGGTTAAAATAATCACTGATCGCAATTGAAAAGAAATCATCATATTTCAATGAATGTGAAGCGGAGAGACGTGTTATAAAATAAAAAAGGATAACAGGAAACACCTTTAATTGCTGAAAAATATATCTACATACCACAATGGACCAAAGAACCAAATAAAAGACAAACGTGAACATAAATAGGAACACGGAACAGCCAATTTCGGTACCGTGCAAGTATAAATTCCGAGCTGTCAAACTTCTGTATTGCCTTTATTTTTTAATTTTATTATTGTTATTTTTCTTTTTTTCTGCAATCGATATAATATCGATTGCCCACAATCATGAAACTTCATGTAATTTGAAATATGGCAAAAGGGACATCTTCTGCAATGGATATGACATCGATATGAGCAATCACGAGACTTCCTGCAATTTTAATAAAAACATATGGGAAAAGGGACAGTTTCCTCAATAAATATAATATCAATGCACGCAATCATAAAAACCTCCTATAATTTGAATGAAATCAAATGGCAACAGGGACATTTATACACACGATGCCCGTAATATTGAAACTTCCTCTAATTTGACTAAAACAAATGGCAACAGGGACATTTTCTGCAATCGATATAAACACGATGCTCGTAATATTGAAACTTCCTGTAAAGTGACTAAAACAGATGGCAACAGGGACATTTTCTGCGATCGATATAACATCGATGCATACAATCATGATACTTCCTGTAATTTGACTAAAACCATATGACTGAAAACGACATTTTCTGCAATCGATATATTATATATGCCCGCAATCATAAAACTTTATGTCATGTTCCGATTATAATACAGAAAGAATAGCCACTGTCACCATCTGCAGTTTTAATTTCCTCATTTTTCAATTATATTACATTTTTAACATGTTATATATATTTGTACTTGAACTATATATACTCGTTCGAGATTTGGACGAATTTTAATCTTCTACTCTATAACTTTATTATGAGTATCTTATTGATTTCCGAGTAATTGAATAATTTATTCTTAAACAGAGTTCTCAGCGATGCCTGCTTTTAGAACAATTCTTGACCATTGACTTCTTTTAGAACATCTCCTGATCATGGCTGCTTTTAGAACAACTCCTAATCATGGCTGGTTTTAGAACAACTCCTAACCATGAATGCTTTTTTAACAAGTTATGACCGTTTTTAGAACTGTCTTGACAATGACCGTTTTTGGAACTGTTCTTGACTATGACCGTTTTTGGAACTGTACTTGACACTGACCGTTTTTAGAACAATTATACAAAATGAATTCTTTTATGACTGCTTAAAAAAAATTGTTCTAGAGCCATTCTAGAGCAATTCTAAGTTAACTTAGAGCAGTTCTAAGTTAAATTCGTGAGCGGTTATGACTCCACCCAACTGTAGTTATCTCCGTGACCGCCTTATTAATCAAGACTTCAAAAATATACGTCTTACACGATCATAAAACATTCTATAAGATATATCAATCCCTAGTGGAAAAAACTGATGTTTCGGTCCGAATTTTGATTCAAGATTCCTATTTACTTAGTACTGGGATACTGTCTACCACCTTTCAATAACAATTGCTACCGGACACAATGGTCTGGAAGGTTTGGTGCGTCATAAATGAAATAAAAGGGACAACAGGAAACACCTACAATGGCTGAAAATTATAATTACATGCCACAATTCGCTAGGGAACTACACAGGAAAAACACAAATTAGACAAAAGACAAACGTAAACAACGATAGGAACTCGGGACAGCCGGACTTGGTACCGGCACTAGCAAAAGCCAGCGGTAGAGTTAACTGGTTTATAGGTACCCAAATCTCCCCTTTATCTGTCCCCTTTCCCTATAGTTTGGTAAACATACGAATAAAACCCAATACAGGCAGACTACTAATTTCATGACCACAATCTTGAAAGGAGAGAAAATGACAATACGTAATTTGGAAAGATGCCTAAAGGAGGCTAGTCTGCTGGTAAAACACTGTTGCACTACGGAAGGAAAATCAAACTCAAAACTTCCCGCAAGATTTGGTCAAGAATCATCATATATTTCAGTAGACATCGGCAGTATCAGTGAGAGGCCAATATGTATGTAAAATTTTCAGGTCACTAGATCTCAAAGCTAATTTAACGGATGCAACCAGAGTATCTTGTCAATATCCCTTATTACGTACAGAATGTAAGTTACGTCCCAGATTTTCTGGATTTTTAATCAGTTCCTCTTCTTTGATAATATTTTGGTATCATTGTTTACAAAAGTGCTGTTCTTTGTTTATTGTATCTACTTAATTCAATTCATAAAATATATGATCAATTCTACTGTTTTTCAAAATTGAATATATGTAAATCAGTACTTCGGTGCTTACCCGAAAGCCGATTTATTTGTAGAACTTGCAATATCTATTTTTTGTAAATTTTGTTGAAACTAAGGAGAATCTCCCTAATTCAAAACTCTGTCCCTAGCTGATTGTGGCTTTCCATTTAGATCATATTTGGTTCTTTTATCTCTATCAGGTTTTAAACATCTTTGAGTTTATGGTCTTCCAAATGTTTAGATTTTATCTGCACTGAAGACACATAAGTTGCCGAAATGGCAAAATGCAGAAACTAAATTTACAGTAACTTCGGTATTTTATTGTTTCGTTATTGTTTATTGCCGTTTTTAATTTTTGACTGACAAAGAATTTCAACAACGAGCAATATGCATTTACACATAAATTATCTTTCGTCGCAGTGAGTATATTCGATACTATAACATCTACAGGTGAAAATTTATTCAGTTTGACTTGCATTTTCCAGATACCATGCAGATAAGTACACCCGATCTTTGAATGCCCATCTTTTAAGCTGATTAATACGGCTTCAGCTGTAGATTACTTGCTAACTTGGTTTATGAAAGATCTGAGAAAAGATGTGAGAGTTCGTCTACAAAAATTTCGAGACCTGAATGAATTAGAGTTCTGGTACAGAGTTTTCCAGAGATATCTGGCATAAGGACAGGCATATACCTAAGTCTATAAAACTGAGTGTGTTGTTTTAAAGGCTAGCAACTGTCGATTATAATATTCTTGTCCGTAGAAAACGCACACACCAAGAAGGTTGTATAAATACTAAGTTAATCGGAGGCTTAAACTAAGTAAAATAAAATCGCTTCAAAATGTTTCTGGTAATACTTCCTTGAATGCAAACAGCTATCTAATCAAATCTCCAAAATGGGTCAGATCAAAGCTGACATATAAGGCTAACTGGAAACAAAATTACAAATATGTTTGATCAACAACAATATTCACATTTATCTTTCTTTTCAAAGTCACCCAAAATACAGTACCGGAACATTATTCATTTAGAAGATATGCTAATCAATGCTAACCGATTCTGCGATTAAACGGTACTTCAGTACTTTGATTTTACAACATTACCGTAAAAAACGAGGATCAGGAATGCCGTTAGTAATAAGCTGTTTGCGAGTAACGCCATATTTAGACATTAAATATTCATATCTGTTATAAAACTTCTTAAAGGTATTCAACAACTTATGAAATCCAGTACATGGTGGGCAAGGTGTTATATTAAGGTGGAACTTTAAGCATTTCTGTATTCATATAATATTGTCTGGTTAACGTTTTTTTCGTCCAGATTGGTAAGTGAAAGTTGTTGACTTGTCAAATTCATATTGTTGGACATCGACATAATATGTCTTTCAAACGATAGCAGCGTTGTTGGAGGCCTTGTCAACATGTACAAACACAAATATTTGACCAAGTTCATTCAATTTTAACTTAATTCTCTTTTACAGACAGCTTAGGAGGTGACTCGATATAAATATCTTTATAAAAATCTATTCTGTTGGTGAACTTTGTTATAATTTTACCTTTAAACAAATTTAGAGCATGTTTGCCTGCACTCTCTCGTTTGCATATTTTTTTTTACAATAATTGGTAACTTCATCTTAAATTATATCAAAACAAGCTTGCCAGTTTATTTTAGAAGGTAAGTGATATTGAGGCCCTTTTCGAAAGAATTATCGAACTTCTTTATCTTCAATGATGTTAAGATTCCCCGTTAAAAATGTCCGCAAGGGTCATAGCGATATGGCGACGTGGAACATTCTCAGCTGCTAGGGTAGTTTTTTCTCGAAATTAGCGTCACAGGTTATAGAACCCGGTTTAACCCACCATTTTGTAAAGCCTGTGCCAAGTCAGGACCATTGCGGTCGACAAATTTGCCGGTGGATTCCAATTTTAAAATAAGATCCCTGCTGGCAGTCATGTTCGATGACAGATCGGCAACAAAGTAACAAGACCTGTTTACAAAATTAAGTTGAATTAAGTGATCTTAGTAATAAATATGTGTTTGTACCAGTCGACAAAGCCTCCAACAACTTTTCTGTTAAATGAAAGAAATACTATATCAATGGCCAGCAAAATGAATATATTAGGCAAAGTCTAACACGTTTGAACTTACTAATTTTGACGAAAAAAATATACCAAACAGCACTACAACGATACAAATATGCTTTAAGTTCCACTTAAAGACAACACCTTGCCTACTATGTACTTGGTTCCTAAGCTTCACAAAAATCCCTACAAACATCGTTTAATTTTGGCATCAAGAAACTGTTCCACCACTAACTTATCCATACATTTATCAATCAATTTATTTAGTGCATTCACCTGTATTAAAGAGTTAGCTATCGAATACTGCAAAAAAAATTATCAAAAATATGGTGTAAATTACTTTTGGAGTGAAAAAATTCCATTGAAATTAAAGATAAATTAAAATCAATAAAAAGACCAGTTTCGTCTATTGACAGTTATGATTTTTCTACACTTTATACAACCCTTCCACATCAATTGATTAAATCAAAATTACGATAAATTTGCAAATAATTTTTCAAATTTTCTTGTTTACAGTTCATTTGTTAATATCACTTACAAAAATTGTTGTTCCTAGACTTTCGATAACATTATTAAAACACTTTATCTTCTCTTAGACAACATTTTTGCACGTTTTGGCAACGTCGTTTATCAACAGGTCATTGGCATTCTCATTCTCATGGGTACAAACTTTGCACATCTCATTGCACATCTTTTTGTTTCTTTTCTACTACGAACGAGACTTTATCGACGATATCCTTACTATTGACAATCCCAAGTTGTCGACCTCATAAACCCACAAGAGGTGAAACCTAATACAGCAAACAATGATTCTAAATACTGTAAATTTCTCGATCTTACTATCATCAATGACTCTGAAAATGAAAACTAAAATTTATGAGAAAAGGGATTTTTGATTTCACATTTACTAATTTCCCTTTTCTTGATGGCAATATTCCTGTAGCTCCATCATCTGGAATGTATATATCTTAACTAGTACGCTTCGACCAAGTCTGTTTTACTCTTGACGACTGAAATGAACGTAACCTGACTATCACATCCAAAGTTTTACAACAAGTATAGATTTCATAAATGGAAAAACATATTTAAGAAGTTTTAAAGAAGATATGAACATTTTATATATAAATATGATGCGACTCACAGACAGCTTATTACTACTATTATACTTTATACTTTTTACGGCGATGTTTTATTAAATGTAAAAACTGATAAAAAATCCAGAAAAACTGGGACATAACTTACATACTTTACGTACTCGGAGATATTGACTTTTTTAAAGTCGGTTTGTTGTTGGACATTTTTTAACCTCAAATACTATAAAAACAAATAAACAAAAAGAAAAGCCTGGGTTTCTTTCAAAAAAGGGATAAACGAAGAACAGCACTCGATCTTGATATAATAGAGATCTGTCACTTCGGTGGATTTGAACACAAAAAAATACATTTGCTCGTCGAGTTTTGGTGTATTTGCCTGGCTTGTTTGAAAGGAGATGGTCAAGATGTATGATATTTAATTTTTCTTATAAAATCAAATGCTGACAAATCAATTCCTGAATTAAACAAAAAAATAGAACATATTTAATTGGATTATGTACATAATCATCACAGTTTAAACTATAAACTTTTATTGCGTCAACCCTCATTGCAAACCTTCCACATGGAGTTACATGAATATAATTTTAGAAACATTTAAAAACAGGATGTGTTTGTGAAACACTATGCCCCGTTTGCAATCATGTGAACATTACAAAATTAATGCTAAAAATTGCAATTTATACTAGAAATTAAGGTTAAGTAGACATTTGTACTAAGCTTCATTAGATATATTCATATATATAATAAAAACTTCTTGCAATTGTAACTAAAAGCAAAATCTAGATTTTGACCTTTTGACCTGCAACTTGACCTTGATGAAATATGTATAATGGTGGTCAGCTGTATATGATCAATATACAGGCCAAACATGAAGGTCCTATCACATATGGTTGAAAAAGATATACGCAATATCAAAGTCCTTGTTAAAGTTTTGGAATTTGCACTTATAGTGAGTATGAGCTTTGACCAGACCCTGATTTTTTATGGGTTTGTACTAAGCTCTATTAGATCTATTCACAGATAGAATATGAAACCTCTAGCAATTGTAATTAACAAGCTTTATAGAAATCTAGATTTTGACCTCTGTGACCTTGACCTTTGATCTAACCCGAATAAAATTTTCCTGATGGTGTTCAACTTAACATGATCAATACACGTGCCAAATATAAAGGGCATATCACATCTGGTTCAAAAGTTATGAGCCAGGTTAAAGTTACGGACAGACATCAGACAGACAGACATGCAGACAAACAATCAAAAATTCTGGGGGGATAACTCAAGTTCGACTCTTTTTTCTTTTCATTTGTGGAAGTTGGGCGAGCGGTTTACACTGAATACATACGGCACATGTCAACTGCCTTACAGACGTATCAAACCAGTGGTAGTTCATCCTGATATGGATATCATCCCAGTTGTATCATTTACTTAATCACAAAACAAATCCAGAAAATCTTTATTTAAAGACTAAAAACAAATTTAAACACCAAAACAACGATATTGAGCAACAAATGAAACTACATGTAGTAAAAAAAAACAAAATTGAATTACATTGTCAAACAGAAATTTGTGGTTCAACAGTAAGAAATTTGTGGTTCAACAGTCTTCATTTCATCAACATTAATGACGTTTTGAGGCAGTTTGCTCTTGCAAAGGTGTGCCAGTGCATCGTTCTCCATGAGTTTCTCCCCTCGATGATCGGACCATTTAGGCACACAAGGCCACATTTGGCGAACCAAAATCCTGCTGCTCGTGATAAAGCACAGTTACTGAACCATTCATCGTTGTCTTGGTCTGGAGTACTAAACATCTTTCCATTTTGTTCGTACAAACCATCTGCAATGATATTTAGGAAAGCATTTTGAAATAATGGTGTTGTATTTCAGAAAAAAATAACACATATCCATTAAAGTCTGTAGATGAAATTGTCTGTATAGATTTTAACCATTCTGCATTTAAATTTGAATATATGCAAATATTTGTCGTATAGGTGGTTATTTTCGCGGGTCGCAAAATTCGCGTTTTGTTTTAAAATTTTTTGTTTTATTTTTGCAGAATGAAATATTCGCAGTTTCTTATTATTTGCTCAGTTAAGTCACATTCAAATTACATTTCGCGGTATGCAATATTTGCGACTTCAGAATAAAGCGAATAAAGCGAAAATTAAGTACCTACGAGAAAAAGCACTTATACGGTAAGATCTACTTGTAATTTTGGAAAAGCGTTATACTAAATACAAACAACAAGAATCCGAAATATCTGACTTGGTGACAACTGACATAATTCCCATTTATAGTTCACCTCATGAAGTGTGGGGGCTTATTTGATATCTCGAGCGTCGGCGTCAACGTCTGCGTCTGCGTCCTGTTTGGAAAAATGGTTTAAGTCCATTACCGGTTACTGACATGTCCCACATCAACCATATTGGTATGTATGATGCATTTTGTGATAACAACAAGAATGCATGCTTCAGATGCTAACTGTGACCTACATTTTGGGATGGCAGTCTTTGACCTACTTTTTACGCATGAATGAATCTGTGGAAAAGAATGATTATAGTCCATTCCTGTTTACTGACAAATTTAACATGTGACAATGCTGTTCAACGAGATGAGCTTAGCATGCTCTGGCTGCTTCTATGTTTATATACCACTAGTGACTACCCGTGGAAAATGCATTGAAACTGATAGTGTATCCAAGTAAAATAGGAAAAGTAAGATTTTGACACGCTAACATTTTATCAATATAGTCTGACCTCTACCTTTTATTTTTTAAATTGGAAACAAAATAAAATTTTCCATAGCACATATAGAGGAAATGTAACGCGGAATCCTAAAAAAGTAAGTAGGTTTCCGACAAGTACGAAACTCAATCCAACCTAACAACTGATCATTGTCATTCTTTATACTAATTATGAAGTGGCTGATTATAGTTGCTGAGAATTTTGAAACATTTAGGGGGAATGTAACCCGGAATCCTTAAACAGGAAGTAAGTGAGCGACAGGTACAAAATTTAATCCCAACTTACAACTTGTCATGGACATGCTTCATACTAATAATGAAATGGTTGCTGCTGATATTGGCTCAGAATTTTGTGACGAAAAATGTCCATACGCTATTCAGGGGAAAATGTAACGTAGAATATTTAAACAGGAAGCAAGAGTGCAACAGGTATAAAACTTATGATTTGTCGAAATTATTTTTTGATTTTCATTATTTTAAACCTTATTTGTCGTGATTGTCTTAACTTTGAATTTTTTTTTAAAGAAAATATAGAAAAATGAGAAAATTTCGTGTCATTTTCAGTGAAACGTGGTCATCAAATTTTATCTTTCGTGACTCGTGGTGAGAACCCCCTCTTTACACCTCTGAAATCAACAATATAAGATCCGCAATAATTTCTCTCATAAGTTTTAATTTAAACTTCAATTTTCCAATCTTGAAGCACTATTTTCATGAAAAGGGGGTAGTGCTGCCATAAATGAAAATATGCTCTTGTAGACGTCTGTTAAGGAACAAAAAACCCATATTAAAATTTTAGAGAAAAAAATTTAACATAGTTTAAGTTACTAAATGTATTACGCAAATTATGGTAAATACAAAAAAAAATACCCGCCCCTCCCCCCCAAATAACTAATAAATGGGCCTTATGATTCTTACATGCTTACATAGGTTGTGTAACCGGGATATATCTTTGACATTTTGTAAAAATGGGGGGGGGGGTCATGTGTCCATGTGTCAGCCTCGAAAATGTCTTCATACTGGACCACAACAGACGGTATTGAAGACAGTTTGTTCTTAAGTCATGTAAGTTATGAAATAAATAACGTTCAAGAAAATTGTTAATATTATTTAGTTTTGAAAAAAATAATTTCTAATTTTCGGAGTGACGTTCATTTTATCATGTTAACATTCATGTCAAACATTAAATAACACTATAACCAAATCCAAATAGCTGGGTAAAAAGAACGTACTTCAAATCAAACAAAACTTTAAAAAGTAAGATCGCTTCATAAAACTTGCACAAAATTTTGAATATTTGACTATTTCGATGTAAATATCAACTCTTAAATATGTTCATATTTTACAATGTTATTCTCAGTTCGATTTTTTGTAATATCAGTAACGAAAAATGTTAAATTGTTTTTCCTTTTTACCACTGTTCAAGTAAAGGGAGTTAATAACGTATCATACACTGTAGATGGTAAGGTGTAACACAACTAATTCAGAACCCAGTCAGGTACATATGTGAATATAGTCCTTATTTGAGACAACATAGTTCAAGGAAGTGTTAATAGTGTCGTTGATTGAAAAGGTTGACAAGTCATCATGAATTAAATTGAGAAAGCATTCAATAGAGATTCTTTTCAGCCTAAATTTATACCATTTCGTTGAAAATCTAGGATTTTATCAAAGTTGAAAGCAGAGGTATTTTTCCCGTGAAAACACAGACACGAAGTACCTATCCCTAGGTTGTGACCTTCCGGATCCAGTTTTTTCTTATATTGCAGTTAAGGTCGGTTCATTTTTTCGTGAGAGTTTACCGAAAGATGTGTCTTTCAGATGAGACATGTGTAATTTTGTTTGAACTTCAGATACAAATTCTACGAATGCAGAAACATGTGCAATTTAACATGGGAGGCAATGGGAGACGGAATTAGTTGTGTTACACCTTTTACAAAAAATAGCAAAAAATATCTTTTTTTTTCTGAAATACCGTTCATTCAACTGAAAAACGTCCTAGTTTTATCCACTTTGTCAAAATATAATTGATTTTATGACAGATTCGTTTGTGAAACCATATTTAGGTCTCAAAATTTCTGTTACGTAATAGCTTCAGGGATTTTTTAATACAGAGAAAAGTTCGGAAACTAGTATTTTTCGTTGTTTCATTGCTGCCATGTTACTAGAAAATGATGATCAAAGAATGTTTTAGCAAAAAAGATAGACATTTTGCAATAGTCTTGAAAATTTAAGCTGGATTTCTGGTGCAAATCACGCCAATTCTACGATTTGCTTTTCACGGACACGAATCACATAAATCATTCCAAAGTCTTTTTATTGGCTATAAACGTCTGAATTGCATACCAATACATAAAATTACACTGATTTTACTAAATAAAGTTAACAACTTATAAAAGTGAGCAGATTCGCCGATATTTGCATTTTCTCGAAAAAGGGAGGGGGTACCCGGCCTATGATCAACATGCTTCAAATCATGAAACAACACAAATAACATGTTTTAAAGAACTTCATATTATTTGTTAAATTATTTTCTGTAAGTCAGACGCGCTTTAAGTGTCAAAATACAGTTTCAAGGTCTGTAGCTTTGTTTAATCCAAGTGCAAAAGCACTGGAAGCACCGTTTGCAAATTTGTCCTCAAATTTTGTAATGTAGACTTATGCATAAAATAAAGTTGTAGTTTTCTTGCATACAAATCAAAGATGAAAAATATATAGATACAAAAGCGTTGGAGGGAATTTTTTTCTGTTATAGGTGTAACATAACTAATTCGGAACCCAGTCAGGCACATATGTGAATATACCTTAGTCCTTATTTGAGACAACATAGTTCCAAGGAAGTGTTAATAGTGTCGTAGATTGAAAAGGTTGACCAGTCATCATGAATTAAATTGAGAAAGCATTCAATAGAAATTCTTTTCAGCCTAAATTTATACCATTTCGTTGAAAATTTAAGATTTTATCAAAGTTGAAAGCGGAGGTATTTTTCCCGTGAAAAAAACAGACAGGAAGTACCTATCCCTAGGTTGTGAACTTCCGGGATTCATTTTTTTCTTATATTACAGTTAAGGTCGGTTCATTTTTTACATGAGAGTTTACCGAAAGATGTGTCTTTCAGATGAGACATGTGTCATTTTGTGAACTTCAGATACGAATTCTACGAACGCAGAAACATATGCAATTTAACATAGAAGGCAATGGGAGACGGAATTAGTTGTGTTACACTTTAAAGTTCAACATATATGTCTGGATTCTGTATATGTCAGTCAAATGGTGGGCGGGTTATTAATACTGTACAGCGCTATTTTGTTTTGATTTTTTTTACCATACGTGATACAATCTATGCAAATGAACTTAATCTTTTGAGAGTACCACTTGGACTCAGTGGTAGAAAATTGTTGGTTGTTATTTTTTTGAGATTTTTTTTCTGTGTCTGCTTCAGACCTGATTGTGATGAGCTGAAAAAAAGCTTCAATGCTTTTGAAAAAAGCTAAAAAGGGGATAAGACTTCTAAAAATGCATTTTCTTTGTGCTGATAGAAAATCCAGCACATTTTGTTTTTATTTTCCTTAAAAAAAGTTTAAAAGCTGATGAAAATCAGGTCTGGTCCGACTTACTCACAGTATCATTGGGTCGAAATGTATGTCAGTTGAGTGGTTGGCGTGTTACTAATATGTACAACGCTATTTTGTTTTCCTCTGCCTACGTGATACGATCTATGCAACTAAATATATTATTAAATTGATTTGTTGTTGACAGAGCACAACGCCGCTACATGGGCTTGCACCCCGATAGACTAAATGTTGACAATTCGTGGATTATGTGTGGATTAGTAGACTTCCCATTGATAGTCAACATTTAGACTATAGGGGAACAAGTCCCCGTGATGCCGCCTAGAAAATCCGACTTGTACACTTGGGCGCTCAGAGAAACATTACTGTTGGGTCTGTATATGGCTGAGCATAACGAGCCAAATATTTAAAATACTTTATTTGCAAATGTACAGTAAGTAAACAGAAATCAAGAGAATTTCAAATAGAAAAAACTGTGAAACAAAACTAGGACATTTTAAACTTTACCAAAAGAGAATATTTCGCGTTTTTTTTATTATGATTTTACAAAGAATTCCATATCAATAGCCTAAAGATACGTCTAATTCAAGGGTGCTGGAGGATAAGATGCTAGTTGCAGGCAAAATGTAATTTAACTCAGACTTTCAGGGAAGCTGTCATAGCATAGAACGACTACAGAGTGAAAAAAAATATTTATATATGTCTATAAAACATTATTCAAGAAAGGTAACGATAGAAATCTAAATTTTCAAAGTTAATGACAAATGATGAATAAAGTAAAATATTAAATAAAATAAATATATAATAAACACATTCACTGTCAATTTTGATTTGTTCCATTAGTTTAAATTATGAAATGAATGTTCTAAAATTTGAAAACGCAAAAAATCCATTTTGTCAGCGTAGATAATAACATCCATCACAGTTCACACTGTCATTGATTCAGCCTAAAAGACGTGGTTATTCCTGGTCAAGGATAAAGTAGAAATCACTACAATTCTAACATAAAGCATGTAAGGAGGAATAACCTTTTTTTGTCCTGTGAGTATTGCCGACTCTGTTCTGAATGAAAAACACAATAGTGCTGATACCGGAAGTTATCTTTAGGAAATACTTAAAAACTGATATTGGATTCAAGATTTGTACTATTAATTCTTTTTAACTATTAAGTAAGAAAACACAGAGGTTCGGATCAATGAAACTTTCAATCTACACTATCTATTATGTAGATGTATCTGCTGGTGGACTTTCAGTCCCCGAGGGTATTCACAAACACAGTAGTAAGTACTTCGGTTCTCAATCCGAAAACCGATTTTATTGAAATTTGCAATATCTTAATTTAACAAAATTTTGCTTAAAACTAAGGAGTATCTCCCTCATGCATAGCTCTACCCTTAGCTGAATTATGGCTTTTCTATTTAGATCCTTTTGGTTATTTATTCTCTATCAGCTTTTACACTTTTTGGACTTCCAAATGTTTTGGTTTGATCTGCACTGATGAGAAATAAGTTGTCGACATGCGCATATGAAGAAAAAAAATTAACAGTAACTTCGGTATTTTGTTATCTATCAGTATTTTGACATTAATAAGTTACAAGCAGAAGGTGTAATTCCGGAAAATCTATTTAAAATTAGATCTAAATCATGTATTATACAATAAATGAATTCTTATGAAACAACCACATTAGAATACAGAAAGAACAAGAAAGGCGAATTTACAAAAATCGAAGTCCTAAGACATGGCCAAAACGAGTACACAGAAATCTTTACAATGACATTGGACACAAAAACCAATGCCTTTAAAGCACAAAAAGAGAAATCACAATATTCAAAACAAAGGCACTCACAGTGTGAACTCCTGTGAAACTGAGAGTGACATGTAATGAAGAAACATGAGTTGAAGAAAATGGCCATCTGAGGATAATGATATTACAGAACCTGAGGTAGTTTTAGGAAACACCATGACAAATACTGGTCGTATTTGAAAAAGAAAGAATAGTTACTTTTTTTTAGCTTTCGTAAAGAATTTGGTATGGACAGCAAGTTTTTTTCAGTTATCAACCAATATAATTCTGTATAATCACAAAACATTATTTTGCAGAAAACTAGAGGCTCTCAAGAGCCTGTGGCGCAACTGCTCCAATGCTGGCGTGGACAGTAGAAATAATCTCCATTATAAAAGATTTAATGTATTATAACCCAATATGATAGAGGAGATGACCTTTGTATTCATTTCTCATGGGGCCTATGTTAAACGATGCTTCCCGATGGCAGCCATATTGGATCTAATGTGGACTTAATGGACATAATTTTCCAAAATGGACCATCGAGAAACCATTGTGATCTAGTTTGGTTCCAATAGGAAAAGTAGTTTCAGAAGAGATCTTTGAATGTGCTTTCCCATCGAGTCCAATGTTAAACTAAAGTTCCCCGCTTGCGGCCATCTTGGATTTTACGCGGACTTGCCAGACACATTGTTAAAGACATTCTATGGAGGACAGTTGTGACCAGGTTTGGTTCCAATTTGCCAAGTAGTTTCAGAGGAGACGATCTTTAAATGTCTTTTCCCATACGATCAAATTTTAAACTAAGTTCTCCGCTGGTGGCTATCGGAATTGCAGACTTGTTAGACATAGTTTAAGAAGACAAATTAAAGACTATTATGATCAAGTTTACGAAGTAGTTTCAGAGAAAAAAGTCTCTGAATGTATTTTCCTATACGGTTCAATATTAAACCATGTTCCCGCTCGCGGTCATCTCAGATCTGATTGGGACTTGTCGGAAACATTTTTCAAATGGGATCAACTAAGAAAAGTTTTAACCAAGTATGATTCCAATTGGCCATGTAGTCTTAGAGAAGAATATCTTTAAATAAATTTTACCCATAGGTCTAGTGTTAAAATATGTACCAAGCTGGCGGCCATCCTCTGATGGAGACTCGCCGGACACATTTTTCAAGAGGGAACCAACTAGAGCAGTTACCAAGAATAATTCCGATTGGCCAGGTAGTCTCAGAGATCTTTAATTGTGTCTTTCCCATAGAGTCCAATGTTAAACTATGTTCCGCGCTGATAGCCAGCTTGAATGAGGTCGGCAACTTCCGTCATGAAGATAAAATGTAGTCCTTGACAACCTGAATATTTTTGCATTTGAAACTTAACCTCAATCTAACGGCATCCCCTTCCGTTTATTCTACAAAATAGATGAAAAAAATTTACAAGGGGCCCTCAGGAGCCTGATTTGCTCATCTGTGCCATGGTTGACAATTATGCAATTAATATAACTAAATATTAAAGGACCTCATTTTCACGTATGTTAATATTGATTGATTGATTCAAGTTTTACGCCAACTTCTGAAATATCTCAGCTATATCGTGGCGAGAACTGTTAAGTATATTGAACGAGTATATTGAATAAATAAAAATATCAATATAAAACCATATAGCTTTATACAAGTAAAATATATGTGTAAAATGTTAAAAACATAATGGAAGAAGTGTTAGTTTAACTGTTTCAATATTAGAAAATTTAAGATAAATCCATTAAAGTTTTATTAAATAAATTGATCGCTTTTAAAAATTAACAATTTTGTCGCCAGCGACTTTTGTAAATAGGTCTTTAAGACAATCAGCAGAATAAAAATCTCGCCTGATATCGGCAACATCTACACATTCCAATTGTATAAGGACAAATGCATGGAATACATTCAGGTCGATCATCACTGTTGAGGATAAAACTATGTGTTGTTTTAGTGTGTCCAATACGACATCGGGACAACACTTCCTGTTCCTACGGTTTTTACCACAGGAACCGACCTGTTTACCGACGTCTGACTGTATTCCATGCAGTTTTTTTTTTAAATTTATTTGCAGATCCCATTTGGCCTGCCATAACATTAAAATGTATTTAACGATTGAAGGCTTCATGTCAGTGCACGGTACTGGACAATCCACCATCTCGTCATCTTGTGCACCCTTGGCTTCCTGGTCCAACTGTATAGGGAGCCAAACATAAATGATTTCTTTGCCTAATGCTACAAGTGACTGGTAGAATTCGGCTATTTTCAAAATAATTCAGTGTTTTGTTTTTCGACTTTTAATTGCCAATAGACATGAAAGTGAATCGGAACAGATCATGAACTTATTTGATTGCATTTGAATTTGAAGCTACAAATTTAAGTGATGAGTAAAAAATAGCATTAGCTTCAGCAGTAAATATAGAACTAGAAGAGATGGTAGTCGGAGAGTTGCTGTACGGTCTCCAAAAACAGCTGCAGAAGCCACTCTTTCTCTGTCCTTAGAGCCATCTGTGTAAATTTGCAAGAATTCAGGATGTTCAGACTTAATTCTTGCAAAGTCATGCTGGATAACTAGAGGATTTGTATGAAACTTTTTATATTTGCGTAGTTCAAAATTAAATGCCGGCGAGAGATATGTATTCTCTATATACATTTCAGTTATGGTGTACTTGTACTTGAGAGAAACTTTCATATGGATACGCTGTCACAATTTCATATTTTGACCTTTTTTAATTTTTGTAATCTAAAATTGTTATTGTTGTGCCCACATCTCATGATTTTATTATGCTACAGTAAAGAAAGAGACATACCATAACTAATCACTGTGATAGTGGGAATGTCTTGGAAAGTGATGGGGATTAATTTTTGCCTTGAAAATTTTGTAATTGGGGCAATAAAACACATGTTTTGTAGGAACATGTCCTGTTGTACAGGTAAAAATCTAATTAAACAGGTAAACTTCAAAGAAATTACAGGTAAAATAGGTAATAAAATTTAATCCTCCCCACTCTGTTTTATGGCTTTTTAGGTCTATCACAGTGATGGTATGTCTGTGATTTTATGTCTAAAGGATTAAAATCTATGTCTTTCCAAGTGATTTGTTATGGTACGTCTCTTTCTGTACTGTAAGTTTTCTTACAATTGGCTCGATGAGTGCCCTGTGGTTGTTTGAATGTTGTAATCGTCTTCTATCGTCTTTTTGTCGGGCAGTGGATGACAGCGATTGTAAGAACACTTTGCCAGTTAAGTTTATGTTTGTTGACGATCCCGCATCCATGGATCATTAGGTAAAAAAGCATGGATGTAGCGTTGCTCGACACTTAGCAATGAATTCCGCTCAAACCGGTGCTAGGGGCCGTCTTGAACTTGCTATGAGGTATGAGTAAAACTCATTTTTGTAGGCCTCATGATGATTTCAAGATGAAGAACAACAATAAAAGCGTTGTTCCATTGCTTATTATTACCATGTATTTGTAGAGACTTTGTCTCATTTGTATTTACTCCATATCTCTTCATTGTTAATGGAGGTTTTTTGGGAGTTTCTATAGGGGCTATTTCATCCAAATTTATATGGGCAGATTCAAGGTGCGGTTTGATACGAAGACCGAAAGGTTTTATAGTGTTCGGACGCTTTTCAAAGTCAACTTTGTGAAGAGGTTTGAAAACACAGTTGTGAGCAGGATTGGAAGGATACGCTTTAAGCTTTGTTTCATATTGTAAACCAAGTTTCATTCGTCTGTCTTCCAAAGATGGTTCATTAGCGGCAACATAGATACTCTCCACCGGAGAAGTCCTGAACGCACCCAGTGAAAGACGCAAGCCTTTGTGATGAAATAATTTTGGTCGAACCAATGATCGATATAGATTTAATAAAACAGTGCTATCCGCACCCCAGTCAGCATTCGACACAACTTCTAAAATGTCTTATGCCTTGAGGCATTTGTTTTTTAGCATTTTGATATGGGTTACTATCAAAAATTAAACCAAGGAACTTGGCCTCTTTTACAATAGTAATATGGCTATTGTACAGTTTAGATCTGGATCAGGGTGCACTTTCCGTTTACAACAGAAATGCATTCCAACTGTTTTAGAGCTGGAAAATTCAAAACTGTTTTCAATAGCCCATTTTTCGCACAGTTGCAGTTGTCTTTCTGTCTTATTCATGTTTTTGCCATGATAGCAAATCAGAAAACCATATTAAGAGATCCATCAATGTTATCTTTTAAAACCTGGGCCAAACTATTTATTTTAATACTAAATAGTGTGACAGAGAGTCTGCTTCCTTGCGGAACATCCATCTCTTGTTCAAACGAGTCAGAAAATGTAGAGTTGACTCTAACTTTGAATTCACGATCCTTGAGAAAATTCTCAATAAAATTTGGTAAACATCCTCTCAACCCCATATCAAAAAGGTGTTTTAAATGCCATGCTTCCATGTTGTGTCATAAGTCATGTGCAAAAAAGATGGACACTGCATGTTCTTTCTTTAAAAATGCATTTCTGATAACTGTTTCGAATCGAACTAAATGGTTGTTGTACGACCTTGTCGAAATCCATTTTGGATGTTCGACAATAGTCCGTGTGATTCAATAAACCAAACTAGACGGTCATTTATTATCCGTTCCACTGTTTTACAAACGAAACTAGTTAATGCTAGAGGTCTGAATGGTCTGTACCTGGCTTTGGAATAGGTACTATTGTAGCTTGTTTCCACATGGATCAAGTATGTCAATAGACCTTAATTCTTGTTTCTTCAAAGTTGAACTATATTTCCTAATTGCAATCAATTTGGATATGGTGAAGACCTACTGGTGATTTTTTAAGGGTATAAACTAAGGACTATATATGAACAAGTCTGGATTCAATTGGCTAGACGTTTCAGAGGGGAAGATGTTTGAATATGTTTCCTATAAGGTCCAATATTAAACAAAAATCCATAATTGGCTATCTTGGATATGTTGCAGACTTAATTGATAAGATTTTTAAGGGACAACCAAAGGAGTATTTGACCAAAGAATTTGTATCATATTGGCTTTGCTATGTCAGAGACGAAAATCTTTAAAAACTTTCACATAGGATCCAATGTTAAACTAATTTCCCTGGCATAAGCCATCTTGGATAGGATGCAAACTTGCCGGACACATTTTATTGAAAAAAGGGGGGGGCAACTATGTAGTATTGTCATCAAGTTTCGTTCCAATTAGCCAAGTAGTTTCAGGGGAGAATATCTCTGAATGTGTTTTCCCATTGGGTCCCCATACAATGTTAAACTACGTTTCCGCTGGCGGCAATCTTGGGAGAGGCCGACAACTTGACCATGGTCAATAAAATTTAGTCCTTAATTTGCTGAACATTTTTGAAAATTTAAAATTGACCTCTTTCTGTAGTCGTACATATGTATGTATTTACGATGATGTATTTCTGTGTAATTGTGAAACAAATATGGAAATAAAAAGGTAATTTAAAAACAGCTTGAACCAGGGTTTGCTTACATCCATGTAATGTGAACCTATTGATTTAAGTGCTGTACTTTTTTTTTACATTACTTACATTACTTAATTACCTTACCCCGAGTGTTTCCGGCCGTGTACCCTCTGACAAAAAGCTTGTACTTGGACACCTCATCTTGTACATGGAAGGTGTTGTAAATAGCTGTTCCTGTTCGACCATCAAAGGTTGTAATCAATATCTTTAGTTCTTTTCCACATGTGTTATTGTTCGATGATAGAATATGGATTCTATCGTTACCTAAAAAAAAAAACAAAAAGCCAAAAAAAAAAAACATGCCATACATGTCTTCTCTGGTAGTGGCCACCCATATTGTTTCAGGCAAACTACAAGATCTCACGGCAAAACAAGTCTTAGAACTGTCTTACATGTATTAATCCATATAAACTATTTTTATGGTATGAAGGATTGGGAAAATAGCGTCAGCGCCAGCTGAATAGACGTATCCTATTAAAAATATTTCGTCCTCTAAATTAGACAAAAGATATACTTTGAACTGCTGTCAAAAGATTTAATTCTAGATTTTAAGATAAAAAAGCTGTTAAAAATAAGGCAGATTTTGTTCCCATTTGAACTAAACCGATACAAAATATATAATCACCATTCCAATATCATTCGTTCAACAGACAAAACTTTTGTGTTGATAAGGAAAGACTTCAAACATCATGTTATTACTCTGTTTTTTTTTTTTGTTTGTTTTTTTTTTTGAGATCACAGTATTTTTCTTTATTTTTTATGTTGTATTTATGATATCCGTGTGTTTTGTTGGTGTGTGGAGTCCTCAGGTGTCTGCAGGGTATTTATTTCATATTATAGATTTTGTTCATAATTTGCATGTGTTTTGAAATCATTATATAGTTTACATATACAAAATAAAAATTAGGGGTTACCGTTGGAAAAAGAGCGATATATTGCGACATATTAATTTCTCTAGTGATATCTATGTTAATTTTTTTTTTTATAGAATTATCTCCCTTGCATAATATATGGATTCTGTTAATCCAGAAACAGATTTAAAGCTCGAGTGTTTTAGTTCACATTTTTGTAATGAAAATGTTGTAAAAGTGATAACGAATAACAATTTTGAATAATTTGGAACTTTCCTTATATTTTAAATAACTATTTCGCTAAATTCATTTATGAATGAAACTTAAGTGAACAAGTATTAAACAAAGATGGGGGATTAATACCACTGAGACACCTTAAACCTTCTGTCTTTTGGCGTTCTCGTTTTTTGTCTTGTCTCTGGACTTTTAGTGCCGGTACCAAGTCCTGCTGTCCCGAGTTCCTATCGTTGTCTACGTTAACTTTGTCTTTTGTCTTATACGTGTTTTTCTTGTGTAGTTCCCTTGCAAATTGTTGCATGTAATTATAATTTTCAGCCATTGTAGGTGTTTCTTGTTATCCATTTTTTAACATTTGATTTGTTGGTCGCCGCGAGGACATGGCGACTATATTTGTGATTTCTAAGAAAATATTCATGGGGGGGGGGGTTACGTGATCTTAAATTGGAAAGCTTTAGTTCCGATTAAAATTATGTAGAAATTAGTAAAAATTTAATCAATAAGAAATATATAATTTTTGTTTTTCATGTCTCTGAATCAATGCATTTTCCAAACGTAGATGTGCATAAATCATCGCACAACTATCAATTACCACAAGGCAGAGTTTTAATTGTAACCTTTTTACTGAATCGTAAACATAATGGGATTTTTTATAGAAAAGATTAGAGTTGTATTACAATAAATAACAACAATATTATATTATCGCGAGTCATTTGTAGCACAGTCATTTGGATGATGTTAATGTTGATTCAATTGATAAGTGAAATTATAGATCGGTATGAGAATTAAGTTTTAAATGAATCTTAAGAACAAGTAAATGAGGGAAATGTTTATGAACAGATGTCACGTGTTATAAGAAAAACGCATATATATTTTTGTTCAACGGAACAAATATTACAGTTTTTGTTCCTATAGCATCACACGAGGACTCTGTTTGTGGGTGTTAGAATACCCCGACGCCCTGAATACCGGAGGGGTGAGCTTATACAGACACACCAAGTCAGAATGTGATATAGCTAATTTACATCCCAGCTACTATATTGAGTGAGGGAAAAAACGATATACAACTAATTTCCGTGCTTATTATCTCATTAAGGCAAAAGGTACGTAAACAGCAATGTTTTCTGGTTTCGATTAAATTTTATATGCAAATGCATTTAATGGAGCTTCATATCTAAGTAAAAGAAAATTGATATTTTAATGTTTGAAATATTACCCATTGAAAAATGATCCAGTTATGTTGTCATATGGGACCATTTTGGAATAATTTGATTGATTTTGTTTGCTTTCTAGTATAAATGCATTCAAACAATTAAAAATGAGTCCAGTCAACGGGAGTAGTAGTAACAAATTTTTCAAATCAGTTTTTAATGGCCGTCATAGAAAAATGTCCACTTCGCAACGCCAACGATTAATAGTCAACAGAGCGCTCTTTCTGTGCTTAAAATGACATTTTCTGTTGTAGAAATTTTTAATGTATTAAATAGTATAGAACATATAGCCTGGAACGACCTATTACCGTGGTACTAAGATTGTTTGTATATTTATAACTTGTTATTGCTGAGCTAGAATTAAAAGTTTATAATTATTGGATACCTTACCATTTATGCTTTCTTTACATACATTCTCGTGTAATTCCTTTGTTTCACAAAACACAGTACTGTCTAAATGATGCAGTCAAAATTTTTTTTCTAAGAAAATTGACCTTGACCTATTACCGTGGTATTTTGGAAATTTTAATTTTTTATATCTTTTCATAAATTGAATATATATTACACATGTATGTATGGTATGTCCCAAGTGAATGATTACTTAATAATTACTTTCTCGCCATTGTAAGTAATATAACACTGTCAAATTAACATTTTATATTCAACTAATCATAAATCTTTGAAAAAAAAATCTTGCATTTAGAATATCACTAAATTCTTAGTCACAAATGTTTGAAATTTTATAAAATTATCATATTTTTTTAAACAATATCTAGGACTCTTAAAATTGTAATTTTATGTAATACTTAATTTTCAATTAGATTACTATATGACATTTAAACAACTCATTGACTTACCTAAAAAATAGTCAAAAACTGTCTTATTTCAAATGGAAATTCTTAGCATATTTATGTATAAATACTATTTAAATCTTTTACAAGCAACCGAAGGAAAAATATTTCATGTCACCGACTTTCTATTTCCAAAAATAGGGATCAAAAGAAATTTCCCCTTCTGGTTTTTAGGGGCTATTTTTAACAATGCATGCGCAGAATTGACCGGAAGTTTCTATTTTTACATTAGAGAAAAAACGACGGAAACTTACTGAAAATACAAATATATCTGACTAATATCTCATTGTATTGTCTGCAGTAGACAAAATTCTGTCTGTAGGAGTAAGCAAAAACGGTATTTAAGGGATAAGAAGAGAAGAATCGCGCATATTATAAATACCACGGTAATAGGCATGCGACGCGGGTAATAGGTTGTTTGAGTATATGTTACAACCCATTACTCTTGGGTGATTGAATTTGTTCGCACAGTTGACATCGAATTTTTTCTAGTCCACTTCACAACGGTCAGTATTTCCAAGAGACGTCCATCATAAAATACTGAAATTTATAATTATCAATTAACTGTGTGCATAGTAAGGTTATTGTTGAATTATGGTTCTAGGATATATGACAAAGAATAAATCGCCAGTAACATGTAAATATGTCCACTGTCCAACGGTCCGCTTCGAAACGCTATAAGGACGTTGCGTAGTGGACAAAATCTCACTGTGTATTGGACCCAATACTGCAAAACCCTCACTGTGTATTGGACCCAATACTGTACCTCTTCTACAAATTTCATAAGCATTAATTGTAAGAATTTTGATTAATATAAAAAAACAAGGGGTAGAGTAACAGATTTTAATCGCATTTGAGAGCTAAAGGTTTCATTATGTCCACTAGGCAACGGCGTCATTCACTCTTCGGAAATGTTGTGAAGTGGACCGTTGCAAAGTGGATATTTTCGTACATTTTTTCAATTTTATAAGAAAATCTGTATAAAATTTTATCTTCCTGACACAATTCTGGAGGTACATGATGAGTAATTCAGATGCTTTTAAGAATGATATTTTCAATTGCAGGCAGGGATTGATTGCCATGTTAACGTCAACATTTGCCTTTTACTATGCTGTTGTTTACTCTACTTTTTATTTTTATTTTTTATGATCATCAAACCGAAGTATTGTACAGTTACGAGTGTTTACTGTTGCAAGTTCTCAACGAAATAGCAGTGAGAAGTTTGGCGATACATTCTGGTAACAATTAAACATAAAATAACACAACCTGGGTATAACGTGTAAAGGATAATTTATCTTTGTAAATGCTACTTTTACCCTTGCGGGTTGACAGCATACATACAAAACACAAACAATTGTAAACATATATACATTTAGAACAATAAAAAAAGTATGCATCTATGTTCAGTCCACTCTCCTCAGTGCTTGTGACTTTTGAATGAAAGGGACAGCAAGGTGTATACGACAATCAGACGACAAAATATTTTCTAAAAATTTAGTTGCATTGTTTTCCACCAATTGTGGATTTATATTTTTTAGTTTGATAAAAAAAAATCTTTTCTTAATGATTCATTCTTTTGACAATGATTTAATGCCAAGAAAATAAACAAACCCTTTTCTGTCTTGAATTATATCCCGTGATGTCCAACGTTTTTAACTTTTTCCAACACAAGTGACATTTTGGATCAGTCAGGTCCCGATTTGTTCCGAATAATTTGATAAAAAACAAAATAAGATCAAAATTCAAAATAATAATTCGCGAAACTGAATAAAGGGCACAAAGGCGTAAAACGTTCTTCTTAGGTACTTCTTCTTTTACAATATATATTGTGCACGACATGTGAATTTTCCGCAATTGGTGAATTAAAATATTTAATAAATTCTGCCTGTTTAATGTTTACATTTGATTTCTCCAAATAATCGTATATTATAGTTCCATACGAGAGCACTGGTACTTTCTAGTATAAGTTGCACTTTGAATGATGAAGATTTGGTCAATAACGAGCGCCTGGTGTCCAGGCTCGAACATTGGACTCCGAGCTCCAACACAAAAGCTCCGTATAGTTCCGGGCTTCAAGACTGGCGTTCCGGGCTTTAAGACTAGAGTTCCGAGATCAAAGAATATGGCTATTGGCTCCACTCACAGGGCTCTGGGCTCCACTCATTCCGGGTTCTCAGAGAGCTGTGGAGTCCCTGTAATTACCCAAGGGGATGAACGTTGAAGTAAAAATGCCGGATCATTTAAACAGTTGATCCGTTGCTGGTGCAATTTGAGTCTGATGATAGTGCTATAATTTCAACATACCCATACAAATGTTTTCCCGACCGATTAACAAAAAACATTTGGTATTATCTTTTGTAATAAAGTTACAATGTATACTCAAATGGGTAAGGTTTTATTAATTTACACATGCAAAAAAAACAAAAAACAAAAAATCTCCCGTGTGCGAATCATATGATCCAGGTAAGTAGAAAAGGGGGGTTCCAATTTGAAATGACAGGAGATTTCGCCGAGCGGAGGGAGACGCGAAAATTTTGGGGGTATTTCTTAATAAAACATCAGGATATTCATTAAAAAATACATGATTATCAAGAAAAAAGGGGGGGTTCCAACCCCCGGAACCCCCCTCTGGATCCGCCAATGCTCCCGAAATTTCTCTGAAATGAAATAGAAACCGTAGTGAAATTAGTAAGTGTAACAATACATAGAGATGAGTATCATCAATAAATATTGTATCATGATATATCGATACAACAAAAGCATATCGTGATACGTATCGATACATATTCTCTTCCGATTTCTGAATTTGATTACATTTCTAAATCTCCTTTTTAAACTATTTTATGTGATAAAATAATAATTAAAATTACTGTTTAGTGAATAAAGAATGATCATTTTCATTTAGCGAATTACATTTGTTTGTCCTTTATCTGACCTTTCCATGCCTAAATCAGAAAATTTCAAGCATTTCGGTGGTACTGATTCTGAAATTTTAACAGAAATCATAAAACAATACGTATCAATACGCTGGATTCCGTACCAGTGTAACTAGTTTGTTGAAAAATACCGCAATATATCGATATATCTGCGTATCGTTACACCACTAATAATACATGAAGCTAATGCTGCGTTCACACGTAATGCATTATCTGATACGTTTCCGATAAAACGTTTTAGTTTAATACGTTTTAGAAATCGAGTACGTTCACACCGCTGTTCTAAAACGTTTTACGAAACGTTTCGAAAACGCATTACTTTCACACGATTCTTTCGCATCTGAAACGTTTTAGGTTCGCAAGCTTAATTCATATATATATAATTCATATAAAACAGGTCGCTGTTTTTTAGGAATTGTTTAATGTTCATAATTACACACATTTGCTTAGTTTGAAATCATGTTGAACCTTGAAGTCCCGTATTTTTTCCTAGTTTTGACGTCATATTTTACACTGCAACTCATTTACCTCCCAATCGTCTTGCGAACTGAATATTGAAACGATTTCTTTCAAGATTTTTTTAGTAAAGATGGCAAAGCTTCTGTGAAATCCGCAGAGAAAACGAATTTCGTTAGCAGAAAAAAAGAAAAATATGGACGAAGACCACAAGCACGGATTTCCCGATATGCGATTTATTCTTTATGCAAAATATTGAGTCAACTCTTTTTCAACTCTTACTGCATTTGAAAGAAATTTTATACAATTACACAAATTTTAATGTGTCTTGTTACCCATCGAAGGTTGTGAATTCGAATCTCGTCGTCGTTACCAATCTTGAGCAAGATACATTTACTTCGATTCTTCAATTCACTTAGCTGTGAACGAGTATGGTGTTGTGAATCCGACAGCTTCAAAACCAATAAATTTAACGCAAGTATTTTTCAGTTTTAGAGCAAAAATGAATAACTGGCAATCCATTGGCTGAGGACATAGGACATTTGCGATTGTTTACCTAAGATGCGAGTGGACATTTGCGCTTTCAAAACTTGGACATTTGCTCTTTAATTATTTCCATACCTGTATTTAATTAAACACTCATTTGTGCTTTTTAGGTGTGATTTACAGAAATGCTACAGAATCTTTCTATTCTCACTATAATGAACAACTTAATGAAGTTCAGCATTTTTGTACATTTGAATATTATTCTAGATCCACCAACTATATCAAAATCTAATACATTGAAGATCCCACACCTAAGCCCATACACGAGAAAGAGAAGTAAGAAAATTTGTTTATTTTACTGGAATCAGTACCAGTCAAGTAAACAGTTTGCACTTGGATATACATATCCCGCTAGAACACTTTCAATTTAATTGTAGTGACTTTAAAGAAAGAAAAACAGTCCTTCTGGAAAGTAGTTGTAGTTTTTAACTTTATAAACATGTAGTTCCACTTTAAATATGTGGTTGTGTGCATATATGTATTATACCAGGGCTCACACACCGGCAACAAGCCCGGAATAAGAAGTAGGGGAATTATTAACATACAAATAGCCCATTCAGCGCAAATGTTCTTTAAAAAAGAGCAAATGTCCTCTCTAAAACAATCACAAATGTGCATTTTAAAAACGTCTCCCGCCGTTTGCAATCATTTTTTTTTTAGTTTCAATGTCTGTTAACAAACTGTATTGTAATATTTGAAAGGGTATTTTTATTTGGTATATATTAGTTGTCTAGCCCAATAATTCACAGCTATTTTTAACAAATTATAACAAAATCTTTATGTCATTCCAATGCGTGTTAGAATTATTTGCGTTCACACGGTCGTTTAATACGTTCCGAAAACGTTTCAAAGTAAAACGTTTCAGAAAACGTATACCTGATGCGTTTTCGATAATACGTTTCAGCTGAAACGTTTTCGAAACGCATTAAAATGTTATGACGTGTGAACGCAAAATGCGTTTTCGAAACGTTTCGAAAACGTTTTCGATGCGTATTAAATGTCCGTGTGAACCCGGCATAAGGTTGAGATGATTGCGCCTTACGGTTTCATGCAAATAACAGAGAAAAGTCAGTTGATTTACTAGGGTAGCCGCGCAGAGAACTCCGAGGACGGTCAGTTATGGATAATTAGAAAAGTCGGATAGGAGAAAAATGCTAATTTTATTGCCCTTTGATTTAGAATTCTAATATGATGGCTTTAAAAACCATGCAAGGTTAAAACTTTCGATAATTTATGAGTAGCGCCCTCCAGAGTATACGTCACTCCTAAATTTATTGCCTTTTAGTTTTTACGGGGAAACGGATGATTCAAACTCTTATTTATCAAACACGCATACCATCTTGAAATAATAATAATTCTGTTAGATAGTCTTTGAGTGAACAATATTACCGAAAAAATGAAAGATTTTCCTAAAAGAGTTTGAAAAATGAACATTTTATTCTTAACCGACTTTTCCAATTTTCATGCCAAGAGTATGACTTACTTATATCGAGATCACGACTTAGTATTTCAAAATCACGACGACTAAGTGTATGTCGATATCACGATTAAGCAAGCCGAGAGGAATACTTAGTATGTAGAGATCACACCCTGGCATGTCGAGATAACAACTTATTAGCGAGCGCTTATTAAGTCGTGATCTCGATTATAGTCGTGATCTCGACATACCAAGTCGTGATCACTTCTTCTTTTTCTATTTAAAAAAATAAAATTGTGTGTGTCCTAAATGTACCAGTTATGTTTGAGATTAAGATTTATAAAAAGGGTTATCGAAAGCATGTTCTATATAGTATATAATCCATTTTCAATTTTTGCAAAAAAATGCATTTAGTTTAAAGTATAAATTGAAAAAAAATTATTAATACCTCTCTTAGAACAAATAATAACAAAACGAAGAAGTAAAAATCAATATTTAATAAAACATTAATTAAGTTCAATATGGAATTACGTCGCTGCTACTAAAATACGTAATTTGTAATGTTCGGCATTGAAAAATAAATTCAGAATTCAAACTAAACCAAAAGTCAAAGAAAACAAACAATACGCATTTCATCAAAATCTCAATTAAAAAATATGACTAGGAAGCAAAGATAGTCAGCGTCAATTATTCAGAAAGATTGCTACAAAATTTCATAATCTACGGTAACCGTTTAATATTACACACATTATCGCAATATGGGCACAGACATCGAAAGAAATGAAAGCGCGCCAAAAAACGTCGGTAAATTGATAGTCGTCGAGGTACGCCAAATTTGACGACGTCATAGTTCTCTATTGTTCCACTGTCAGAAAAACAACATAGGCCTAAAATAGGACCGATGGCATTGAACGTAGTAAAAAATATTAGGCCCAAAATAGGCTCATGGCACAGAAATGGTTAAATAACATAATGCTTTTATTTAAAGCTCATTTCAATGATTATACACTATTATAGAAATATACATAGTGATATAATGATGCAGGATTTTACCGACAAGCCTAATTTTATCCATCTAGTGTTTTCACTTTTTTCCGATCACTTGGGCGAGCGAGTCTTATTCTAATCCGCCCGTTTTTTTTTATCTTAGTAGCAAAAAGTTGAAAAAAAATTACGCACGCTTTGGTATTCCAGCTAAGTAAGGGAGTCTCTGTCGGGTGTTCATTTGCTTTTAGTTTCATATATTGGTTCTATCCTTTGTCGTTTTGAGAATTCTTTGTTGGCACTTTCGTGTTTTTGTCTCTGTACTATCCGTTTTATATTACGTTTCGGTTTCAAACGTCATTTAAAATGTTGGCGAGCAAGGGTCATTCTCATCCACACACTAATTTCTGGAAAAGCAGAAATCACAGGCAATTTTTGTGTACTTTCCCTAGCCAAGTTCAGCTAGAATATCTGATGAATCCCGTCAACATATTAGTCTCTGAATTTATAAACATAATTACTCCTGTAGTCTGTTTTTCCAGCATGTTCCCGTTTTGTATTTTTCATTAAGTAATGTGAAAACAATGGCCCTGTAAAATCCTGGTTTAAGACGATTTCTTCATTTGCCAGTTTTATTTTCTCCCTCAATTCCTGGTCGTCTTTATAAAACAATTCACTTTGCGGATGACGATGGTGTTCGTTGTACAATTTAATGGAATAAACGGGACATGGTAAGAATATGACTTCCGAAGTACTATTTGCCTGGTGAATTTTTGTTTTGAAATCAGAAAGTTTATCCCCAAAGTTGATGACTGTAGTTTTATTTAACTGAACATAGGCGGCGCGTTTTGAAGTAAATTCACATGTCCCAGGCCAAATTAAAACAAGGGTATTGTTCAAATCCTTGATTCGTGATGAAATATTCCCAAATAAATTGGCATCATCTATTTTGGCTCCTCCCTTGAATATTACTTAAAAAAATCGGCTCTTCGGGCTTTACTTGTTCTTCCCAGTATCTGCCTTTACTTAACAGAAACAAGGGTCTTCTAGGTGGATTCCCTCTGTTGGAACTGATATCCGTCTCATAAAGAGAAAGCTGTTTTCTAACGTCGTTCACGGACATCTTGGAACAAGATAGAATGTCGATCACTTAGATGATTTTGCGCCATTTTTTTCTCAACGAATAAAGGTAAGATTATATCGATGTTCAAGACCAAGATGTAGAACGACAATGGAAGCATTTTAACGGCTTTTCTACGACGGAATATTGTATATTTACTGCATATCCCTTTATTTTGTATCAATATGAGGAACCAAAATGATACGGCCATTTACCCATTGATATTGTAAAAATGGTACAGTAAACATTTAGCATAAAAATGACAGGAAAACATCGATGTCTTATTCCGACTGACATTTGCACTTGACAGAGCAAACACTAC
Source organism: Modiolus philippinarum (assembly GCA_002080025.1). Taxonomy (NCBI): domain Eukaryota; kingdom Metazoa; phylum Mollusca; class Bivalvia; order Mytilida; family Modiolidae; genus Modiolus; species Modiolus philippinarum. The sequence goes on along the minus strand of MJUU01004399.1, from coordinate 24,097 downwards.
CTCAAATACATGCAAAACACAGTATGTTTCATCACAACCTTCACAAGGCCTGCTTTCTGTTTTTGGGCAGTCTGATAAGAACTTGATAATTTCTCGACGAATACACTTGTTGTCTTTATTTTTTATCACGTCCCTAATTTCAGGTCTGGTAGTTTTCAAGAAAAGAGTAAAATTGTCATATAAAACAAGGCTAAATCTCTTTCTCCAATATCTAACATATCTTTATGCTTCTTGCCAGTATGTCAGAATAGATTTAGGACAATCAATATGTAAAGCAAGGTCAATGTCCCTTATGTCCGTATCCATACCTAGGGCAACCGTAGCTATCACACATCTTATTTTACTATTTGGGCGAATGAACTCTGAAATGATCCGATATTTGGAATCTTGAAAAGTACTTTTGTAGAGCATTTCCACCAAGAGATTTTTTGACATTTTTTATAATAATTGCCCAAGCATGCAAATCAAGAGTGTCTTTTAGTGCTAAAAATATTTCGGAAACCCTGTCAATAGATCTGCAATACACTATTGTTTTTAGCTCACCTGGCTATGCCAGGGTGAGCTTTTGCCATCACTTGGCGTCCGTCGTCCGTCCGTCCGTCGTCCGTCCGTCGTTAGCTCACTTTCAAAAATCTTCTCCTCTGAAACCACTGGGTCAAATGGAACCAAACTTTAACAGAATCATTACTAGGGTATCTAGTTCCAAATTTGTTATTTTGTATGTCTTAGATCAAACAACATGGCTGCCGTTACCAAAAATAGAACATAGGGGTAAATTACAATTTTTGGCAAATAACTCAAAAACCGTTACAGATATCAAAAATCTGACAGAAGTAAAAATGATCAGCATCAGAAGATACACCCATGCTGACATTTTGAAGAAAATCTGACAACCCGTCTAAGAGTTATTGCCCTTTTTCCTTAAAATTTTCAAAATTTTGATGTTTTTTATTTTTTATTGAAAAAACTATAACAGATAGAGGTTAAGTTTAAATTGCAAAAATATTCAGCATGTTAAGATCTACCCACATGGATATTTTGAAGAAAATCCAAGTACCTATATATGAGTTGTGGTCCTTTATTGGTCAAATTTTTCGTGATTTTTTACTTTTTGTCCTATTTTTCAAAAACGCTTTGAGATAGAGGTCAAGTTTAAATTGCAGAAATGTTCAGCATGTTAAGGACTATATTTTATTGAACACATTCAAGTTTTCCGACCACTTCCAAGATGGCCGCCAGCGGGGAACTTAGTTTACCATTTGACCTAATGGGAAAATTTATACAAAGAACTTCTTCTTGAGAACCACTGAATGGATTTGAACCTATCTTTTCATGAATGATGTTTATGAGGTGCTGACCAAGTGTTATTACTTTGGTGCCAATTTGTCATCTTACATGACCGACAGCATTGGACCCTATGGGAAATGCACACAAAGATCTTCTAAAGAACTGCTGAATGGATTTAAATCAAACATGACATGAATGATGCCTGTCAGGTGCTGACCAAGTGCCACCAGCTGTGAACTTAATAAAACAAAAGATCTTCTTCTAGAGAACTGCTTAATAGATTTAATCCAAACTTTGTTTATGAGAAGCTGACAAAGTGTTGTTACTTCAGTTCTGATCCATCATACAACATGGCTTCCAGCAATGAATTGGACCCTAAGGGGAAATGCATACAAAGATATCATGGAAAACCATTGAATGGATTCAATTTAAACATTGCATAAATGAAACTTGTGAGATTTGACCAAGCTTATTACTTTGGTGCTGATCCGTCTTCCGACATGGCCACCAGTGGCAAAACTTAGTTTAATATTGGACCCAATGGGAAATGCATAAAAAGATCTTCTCCTCTAAAACTGCTTGAACAATTTCAGTATAATTTCGATATGATAGTCCTTATGTGACCCTCTTCAAAGTTTTATGTTAAATAGCTGCCAGCAGGGAACGTAGATTAACATAGGCCCCTTAAGTTTGGAAACTGCATTCAGAAATCTTCTCTGAAACTGCTTGAACAATTTTAATTAAATTTTATAAAAAGTTTCTGATTTTTATGTACATATACACCACCAAAGATGGACCATCAATTGGGAATTAAAGTGCTACAGGACCCAGGTGAGCGATACAGGCTCTTGAGAGCCTCTTGTTTAGAATACCTTTTGCTCTGAAATGATCAATAAGCCATATAACACACTTTTGTATTCTGTGCTTTCTTTTCTTTGTATATATATATATATATATATATATATATATATATATATATATATATATATATATATTTGGTCTGTCAGGAGATTTGAAAATGATTTCAGTTTCTTCGTCATTTAACTGTAAATGAGTCATTATATCGCATTCAACTGCAGTAAGGGCCATTACTAGTCCCCTAAAGAACTTGGCAGTTCATGCAGATTTTGATAGTCTGGCCTAAAATCTTCTCCCCACTCAGAGATACAATGTGCTTCATCAAGAGCTATTTAAGCAAGTCAGACTGCCATACTTTGTTTAAAAATAGCGTCCTCCAATATGATTTCAATATTGATTCTGGTGACGAAAAAATTAATTGATATTCAGTTATATCTGAAAAAGAAACACACGAAGTTATAATGGGTAATCGAATATACCCTTCCACTAACGATTGTATGAACGTACCAAGACTTGTTGTCCCTATAGTTGTAAATTCTGTAGAAATACGCATGGTGACTTCATGGGATAACGACACGGGCTCCACAACTCTTTGAGAGCCCGAATCCCATGTATGCGGAGCCCTGTGAGAGGAGCTAGGAGCCCTGTGATTGGAGCTCAGAGTCTTAGTTTTGGAGCCCGCAGTCTTGTATTGGAGCCCGGAGTCTCAAGTTTTAAAAGATGTAGAGCTCGGAGCTCAAGTGTTGGAGCCAAGAGCCCCTTCTTCACACAAGGTTGCAGCCCAGATCCCTTGTTATTACCCAAACTTCAAAATAAATCATCTCAATAAAAGCGTAGATTTTGTCTCAAGTACAATAACTCTATATCACGCTGTATATGGTGTTATTGGCGTTGCCTGTCGTTCCCAGTGTTTATTGTATTTTTATACAGTTTGCTGGATTATAAAGTACTATATTTTGTGACCTGTATCAATCATTCACAAAAAAAAATGATTATTATCAGCAACAATTTGACTATGCATATCGGTCAGTGCAGTTATCTTGGCACATCTGTAATTCCATTTCTCCAAACTTCTTATTTGGTCATCAATCAGAGATGATGAGGGCGAAATGGTTATTGAATTCGAGTTCGTGAGTGTCTCAGCAAGTATTGACAGGACCATGCAGAAAGTCTTCCAAAAACAAGTTGGGAGTAGGCCAATGGCATTTTTGCAATTAAGTACTGCCAATACAACCTTGATTTATTCATCTTTCAGTTCAAAGTCTACGTTATGATTTGCTTTCCTCTCGTGAAACAAGCCGTTCAATTTTTCAGCATCAATTTTTGTTAGGCGCGAAATTAGAGAAAATCGTCTTTTACCATCATGACTATAATAAAATATTATTGTTACTTTCGTTTTTTATGAAATCTTAGAATTTCTGTACTTGAAATAAAATATATGAATTTCATTTCTGTAGTGAAAATGAATAAAAGAAAGATGGAAACTAATAGATGATTTGCCAGTTACTAAAGTTCTTGTCAGTTCTAGTCAAATTTTGTGTTTTTTTTTTGGTCAAACCTTCAAAGGGAAGTTACTCTTACACCGGACAAACAAACATTAAGCATGCACATTTGTTTTAAAGTACGGTCTTCGTGCTTAGCCAGTTTGGACAAAGTAATTCCCTACACAATATTAATGAGATTCTGCAGTAAGTTAGCATATTTTCGAATTTTTAATACTTTCTTAGTCACTGAGAAGACATTTCAAGTTAGTAAAGTTGTTTATTTTTATTACTTGAAATAAGTAGCACTTGAAAGCATGGTAAGCGCTTTTTGGTATTAGGTTTTGAATTGTGATGCTAACTAAACATCTGCTAAAGGTTAAACTTTCATAATTTTTGATTAAAAATGTTTTATTTTTTGGTTGGTTATCACAAACAGGGAACCATTCTGTCCCCTTGAGATTTTTCAAAAAGTGACCTCCCTTCTGGGTTTTGCTAAATTCATTCTGTTGATTGCAGAACTGGCAAATGGTCTATTGCTCTATATATATGTTTATTTTATTTGCAAGTGTAGTTCCAAAATGGCGACATGTGCCAATTTTGACAGAATTTCAAATGCGAAAAGACAATAAAAGCTTTTACCGGTTTTCCATTGAGAAAACACTAGATACAGGAGAATAAGGAAGAGATGTCCTTTCTAAGCTGATAGGCGCAACATTTACTCCAACTCTTTTCTAAAGGAAAGGAAGGTTCTTTTGTCCTTTAAGCTGGTAGACTTTGAACGAAACTATGAGATACCAGAGTTCACTGAAAGACTTTATGGGGAGAATGGGCGACCAAACATATATAGGTGCAAAACACAAACACTCCCGTGGTACTTCTGCATCTGCGAAGAAACCACGCTTTACTAGTACACCGTTGAAGGCAAGTTGAGAATTACAAATTGAATAATTATGTCGTCCCCCTCTTTTGAGGGGGAGACGTATTGTTTTTGTCTTGTCCGTCTGTCGGTTCGTCCGTCTGTCGGTTCGTCCGTCACAAAATTTTGTGATCGCCAATTCTCTTTCATCTTTGATCCGATTGCAACCAAACTTTATAAGACTGATGACAACACTGCCTAGTTGTGCATATCGTCACTTCACAATGCTCGACTCTTTTTTCACAGAGTTAAGACCCTTTTTGACGTAAAATTTAGATAAATGACGCTACTTCTTCATTTTGATCCGATTGCAACCAAACATCACTGGATCACAATGCCTTGTTGTACATATTTTGATGTCGGAATGCTCGACCCTTTTTTGACAGTGTTTTGACCCTTTTGGACTGAAAATTTCGTTGACTTTTGTTTGTGGGAACAACTTCTCCCAACATTTTTGATCCGATTGCAACCAAACTGTACAGTATTGTTGAACCAATTTTTCACAAAGTTATGGCCATTTACGGCTTTCAAATAGATTGTGGAGGGGGACATTCGTTTTTGTGAAAAACACACTTTTAGTTCCCCTTAATATAAACAAATCTACTGTTGAAAATTATGATCACTGCTACTTGTGTCGTTTTGAACCTAATAGGTCTTTTAGCAGTTTCAACACTGTGACATTTATTTAGTTTTAATAAGGAATCGAACACAACTTAATAAAATTAAACGCAACCAAAATACAGCTTGACACTCGAACCATAATTTGAGAATAAAATCCGATCAAATAAAGCATGATTAGCTTGACCCTGGAACCATAATTGAAGAATGAAATATGATCAAATAAACCATTATTAGCACTATTAACTACTAGTTAAACAAAAGTGTTTTCCATATACCATATTTCATATTGGGGTAATAACACAAGCTCCAAGAGCCCGGAGCCCATGTATGTGGAGCCAGGAGCCAAGAGAGTTGAACCTGGGGCCTTGTGAGTGTAGCCTGGAGCCTTTAGTGTTGGAGCCCGGAACCCTAGTGTTTTAGCACGGAGCCCTAGTGTTGGAGCCCAGACCCCTTGTCTTGGATCCAGGAACCCTTGTGTTGAATCACTGAGCCCAACATTAAAAAGGAGTGGAGCCCAGAGCCAAGAGCCCGTGATATTCCCCAATTGTTATATTTACCGTTATTTCTAATTGTACCTTAATTTTCTGAAATGTGAAAATGAATGGCTCAAACTAAATACATTTAATTTCTAATATAGCTAATTTCACAAAAATGTAGCATGATTGCAAATTATAATGCTTTATATGTTTTCACACCGGGGCGTAAATCACACAAATACGGTATACACAAAGAGAGACATTGACCCTTTATACACCAGAGTGTTTTACCTCTCATAAATATTTTTTTCGGTTATTCTTGAGATATATGCAAAATATGTATTTCAGAAGAGAAGCACTGCCTCCAAATCTCTTTTAAAACCAATAGCATCACCAACAACTAAGTTGGATCAGATCATTTCTGCGTTAAGAGCTCGTCGTAATGGAACGGCATTCAAGGGATTACTCGGAGCTACCAAGGGATCCAAGAAATATTTTATAAAATTTGTAGGCAAAAAACGTGCATCATGAAGTAAATCGGCTATTGAAGCCAAATACATTTCCACTGTGTAGAAAGTGGACATACCTTCAATAGAAGAATTTTTTTCTTGAGATCAGACGCTTGGATACAAACTGAAAAATGCTCCGCTCGTCCATGGTGTGTTGGATATGCCAAAACTATCAGGTGTTTACAGATGATACAACTGCAAAATATGATAGCCGATGCAGATATGCCCAATATGACTGTTATTTCGAAAGAGAATCTTGAACTTCCTAAAGCATGTAAAGCTGTTGCAGCAACTCTTCCAAATATTTAAGATAAAATCAATGGCCCTTCAGACAACGAGGAAACCATATTATACGACCCGGAAGCCAAGACAGATGGAACATTAAGCTGTAAAGAGGACAATGAATATGAACCAGATAGAGAAAACTAAGATAACAGTGTCTGAGTGATAATAGCGAGTCCGACAAAGAAAGTTCATTAAGTATTGAAAAACCTGAAGTAATGGAAAATGTGTCAAGAGGATGAACCTGTTCATCCAGGTTTTACATTATGCTGGGATAAGGTATGAAAAAGGTGACTTCCAGGCACTCTGGAGTGACATCAACAAACAAGTATATAGATATGGCTTTTTGATATTTAGCAATCAAGCGAATCCCTTCGACAAATTAAGACTTGCAGTTTGATAAGGATTTAAAAAGGGCCACTGAATTATCAATTGATTGATATATCCCGAACCAGAACGATTTTAAAGCCATCAAAGCAAGAATGGAGATCATTGAAGAATAACATCTCGCCACCTACCGTTCTTTAAGGACAACTTCAATGACTGCAGTATACCACATATAGTCCACAATTTTTCTGCAGTCTTGCCATCGTAGTATTTTATGCAACTTGGGTGTGTTTGATGTAGACCCCAAATCTACTCTAGAAGAGATCTCGATATATGAAATTTTGAAGCAATATGTCGCGTCTATATATTCCAAGCCGTACACTACTGTAGTGTACGGAGATGGATTAAGGAATAACGCCCATAAGGCCCGATCAAATCGACTAAAGCCTTGGAAGATGTTTGAAGATTGCCAACTGGGAGCACAGGGGTTCCACAAGGAGATGTTCTGCTTCAACAAGGCTTTCACGATTTGTTTTTTTAAAGATTCTAGTTCTGTAGAAAAGGGGAGTTTTTCATTTGAAAAATATCGTTAGTTTTAAAGTAAAATACATACATCCGACAACTGTAACCTGTTTGGGAATCGATGTGTCTTATGACTGGCAATAGAAATGTTAGAAATAGAAGTAAAAGAAAACCGCCCTTCCAAATACCGAAGACGAAATTGAGAATGCCTCATTTGACCAAGGAAATGCTTTTTCAAGGATACATGCCAATCTATTGTTCAAAAATGTTGGTTAACGTCAAATTCCAATGTTTTACAAATGTAGTAGTACACGATGGCACCAGTCCTCCAGTATTTTGTTGTGGTGAGGAAATGGTTGATGATACCATTGCATGTCGAGCGGGGTCAAATTGCGACAAAGGGGAGACATTTCAAACAACCTTTTTCAAAACTGGTTTTTCAGTGATCAGTGTAGAAACCGAACAGACGTCTATCCATATTGTAATTGCTTTATAGATTTAGGCGTGGACGAGCCAAATATTGGGTGTTCAGCAAAAAACAAAATGCAGAGGGAATGGGTGGAATCGTATGAAATGCGGGTTTTAATGAGGAGAACACTCCTCCAGGTGACTGGTATTGCCAGGAAGTATGCAAACCAAAAAACAAGGAAAAAAGAAAAATGTGAAAAGGAGAGGCCTAAAAAAACTAAACAAGTAAATGATACAAAGTATAACTACTCAAGAGCACTTTTTCGGTTCGATTTGAAATTGCTTTGTAGAAGGGATGCTGTGCGTGAGGCAGACGGATAGGGTATGATGTCTCATTGGAGGCTACATTTGGTTCAATTTTTCCGGACGAAACATCCTAAATACCTTACACTGGCACACCAACTAATTGTTTCAATCAACTGATGGCTTCCTGAAAAATTACGACATGACCACATACACAATAGGACTGTCAACTCGGCCGCGAGTCATTGGATGAAGCTTGCCTATGGACTCCATGAATGGATTCTTAATCGATTTTTCAATGATCTTCTCGATTCTGCAAATTAAAGTAAGTGAGAACCGAACTGTCGGTCAAAGAACGAACAACCCATGGACAAAGGCAACATCGGAAACACTAAGAAACAAGGACACCACTTGAGTACGGGACAAAAAAAGAAAAACGAAGACACACATACAGATGAACAACACGGACCTAATAAAAACCATGCGGGATATCAAGGAAGTTGCTGTATCGACCACAAACCCTTGATAGATAATAATAGATACTGTGGAAGTACTTTTATTCGTTGACACCAATTTGGTGGTTTTTATAAATATCACTACTTCCTGGGCACTTCATTCCTGGTTTTCATTTTTGTGCTTTACAACTTAAACGGAAAATGCATTTCGTTTTGGAAGTTTCTAGCCGTATGTGAAAAAAATAACAATTTTAAAACAAAAGAGAAGTATAGAAATTTAAAAAAAAAAACAAACTAAAGGCATTACAATCTTTCAAAATGGAGGATGAGAATTGACTCTCTCGCCATATGTGAAAAAAAATATTAAGTAGGATCTGAAGGCATTTCTATAAAAAGACACAGGAGGAAAAATCGACGTTGAAAGACAATTTTAAAAATGACTCGGTCCTCAACCAACAAAAAAACCAAAATTACAAATAAGACAGAAAAAACAAACTACATGTGTACTATCTTTATGACTTGCTCGGCCATTATTCGAGTTTTCTGTAGGAAAGATGATCAGACACATGAAAATGCAAAAGTAATTACCGGCTCACTCGGGAGCCGGTATAAATAATTAGTCGCCAGAAGTTGGCCAAGGGTAAATACTTTCTGAACTTGGATGGGCTTATGACAATAGCAAATGAAATAAATGGTTTTCTGTTCCTTGATTGGTCTAAAGTTAGAACAATGTAAAGTATGTCCGACGATCCCGTAATAAAACGTTGCTGGATCGTTTTTACAATCATTATAGTAGGTTGTTTCGAACTCTGGATCGTTTTTAAAATCATCATAGTAGGTCGTTTCGAACTCAATTGTATAGTGTAGATTGTGTGTAATGAAATGACTTTGAAAAGAAAAGACATGCTTCCAAATCTTGTAGAAGACGTTTATTCAGTCGAAAATATTACGATTAGTTATGTTATCAGAAACATATTAATCAAGTATAATTTAGTAATTTTTGAGTTCAAAAGATTTTTGCTATGTTGCATACGGTCAACTTAAATCATTACTGTAAAATGAAAAATTCCAACGGTATAGTGTTAATTATTCTGTTTGACACGATAATGAGAACAAATTTTAAAAGACAATATTTTACAGGAAATGTGTTTTAGTTACAGGTACTTAGGGAGGTTATATGCCTTATTTCGAGATTGACATTTTGATTTTCAGGTCTGAAAGATTTATGATATCCAATAACTCGAATCATCTGTTTACAATGTATGTACTAGATATTCCTCCAATCAAGGAACACCTAATGATGTGGATGGGTAAAAATAAATGTACACTCCCTATAGAGATTACTGGAGATATGTTCTAACTATATACAATGAAAATCAAATGGTCCATGCCTAAACAAGTAAGAACATAGTCTATTTGAACACTTAACAGTCCATTTCTATCTTGATATCATTTTGTATGGGTTGTTGACCAAAATAGAACACCAGTACAGTGACTTACAAACACTGGACGCTATTACTCACACTACATATCATATACCTTTATTAAGTAAAAAAGCTATGAGCCGGTAGCTTTTTAGAAAAGGTAAACTTGTAGCTTTATAAACTTATGTCTTTCGTAACCGTGGATGAAAATTGACGAACTCGGTTACCGTCTTATGCGTAAAAGAAAATGACACTGTTGCAATTTAATGCAAAGCCGTAACTTTAGATTAACTCTTTGTAAAAAAAAGGACAATTATATAAGGCAAATTGACAAAAGCATTTTCATATAACTAGACGGTAGATGATAATGAACTCGCTCGCAAATAAGTTACATTTTCGAAATGAAAATTCGTTCTGTTCAATGATCCCCACATTATTCAAATTTCACGTGAATGGCGACAGGGCTTTGTGAACCAACGACTCAGGAACAATTATAGATAATAATACCTTTAATAGCACTTCAGCTGTAAGGTATAATGGAATAAAAGGGACAACAGGAAACACCTACAATGGCTGAAAATTATAATTACATGCCACAATCTGCTAGGGAACTACACAGGAAAAACACAAATTAGACAAAAGACAAACGTTAACAACGATAGGAANTCGGGACAGCCGGACTTGGTGCCGACCCTAGCAAAAGCCAGCGGTAGGGTTAAACCCGTTTATGGATACCCAAACCTCCCCTTTATCTGTCCCGTTTCCCTATAGTTAAGTAAACATACGAATAAAACCCAATACAGGTAGACTACTAACTCCATGACCACAATCTTGAAAGGAGAGAATATGACAATACGTAATTTTGAAAGATGGGTCAAGGGGTGCTCGCCGCTAAACTGCCGGCTAGCTAAAGGAGCCTAGTCTGCTGCTAAAACACTGCCGCACTACGGAAGAAAAATCAAACTAAAAACTTTCCGCAGGTTTTGGTCAAGAATCAACATATATTTCAGTTGATACGATAGTATCAGTGAGAGGCCAGTATGTATTTAAAATTTTCAGGTCACTAGATCTCAAAGCTAATTTAACGGATGCAAGCAGAGTATCTTGTCAATATCCCTATTACGTAAAGAAAGTAAAGTAAGTGAGAACCGAACCGTCAGTCAAAGAACGAACAATCCATGGACAAAGGCAACTTCGGAAACACTAAGAAATAAGGACACCACTTGAGTACGGGACAAAAAAAAAGAAAAACGTAGACACACATACAGATGAACAACACGGACCCAATAAAAACCATGGTTTATATCAGGTGTACCGGAAGAGTAAGCATCTCCTGCTTCTTATAAGACACCCGCCGTGTTGAACATGTCACCTCCGGTAGTAAAGTCAAATCCGATAGAGTAAAGCAAACTTTAGTTGTAGAGGGAAAGATCCGTTGTCATTTGGGAAACAGATACCCCGTAACGATCGACAAGATCGTGATGTCGGCCGTAAAACTTCTGTAGTGATGACTTTAAGTTTTTGGTAACATACCCTTGTTTAATTTGTCTATTTGTAAGCAACTGGGCTCTATCAAGGAAGTTGCTGTATCGACCACAAGCCCTTGAAAAGCGAATGAGTTGTGAGATGTAAACTCCGTATGCTGGTGCTTTAGGAATGTTGCCACAAAGAAAAGGGAAGTTTACTATTGGAAAAGTGAAGTCATCGCGTTTGTCATACAACCTAGTTTGTAATGTACATCTGTTGTAAATTTCAAAGGAACGAGGCCGATGTTGAAGTATCTGTAGTATCCTCTATTTCAAGCTCTTTTGGATAAATGAGATGAATAAAATCATCAAAGCGAGGGTTGTTTAGTGATAAATATCATCGATATAACGGAAGCTGTAATCAAAGGACTGGGCCAGTTTTTTGTCTTTATTTAGAAGAAGCCCTTCAATGATTTCTGCCTCATAAGATTGGAGAAACAGATCGGCTAAAAGAGGTGCACAGTTTGTGCCTATTGGAATTAAAATGGTCTGTTGAAAAACAAATCCTCCAAACTGGACAAATATATTGTCAATCAGAAACTCTACATTTTAATCTCTTCTTCCTCCCAGTATTTTTTTCTGTGATTCTGAGTTGTATTTCACAACGTATGCTTGATCTCTGCTCATGACAATGTACTCATATCTTCGTTCGCCGTTCTTACGGGAGAAACATCTATGAATTATGTCTTTCAGTCGAGATTTCAGTTGTTCATGAGGAACGGTAGTATAAAGTGCGGAGAAGTAAAAAGTTCTGATGCTGTTACAATGCGATAATGATCTTGATTTTAGGATGTCAAGCAGAACTTTAGAGTTTTTTAATATCAACATTTCATTTACACCACTTCTTGAAAAGCTAGTATCACAGTATTTTTGAAGGCCCTCTTTTACGGCTTTCAAGATGGAGGTTAAAAGCTTAGAAAGAGGTTTTGTGGAACATTTTGCAGATCCAGCGATGTATCGTTGCTTGTATGGGCATTTGTGTAATTTTTGGTACCCAGTATAAGGAAGGGAGATCGGAGTCTTCCTCTTTGGTTGAAATCCCAAAGGAAAGCAAAACAGATTTATGGTTCTGTAATATTTTCTCCTGAGACAGAGTAGTAGCTGTGTAGGTTGGATTGCTCTGGGAGTTACCAATGCCTAGTTCTTTATTTAAACATTCGATGTAATGATTTTTACATATGAAAATGATGTTATTAGGGGCCTTATCTGCTGGAAAAACAACATATTTGTCATGAATGGAGGACAAGTATCTGGCAACATCTGCATTTTGGAAAAGGGATGATGCTTTAGTTCTCATTGACCCTCGTAGATAACTAATTCGTTTAAGAATCATGGACCTCACAGTCTAAATCCTCTCCGAAAGAGAATCAAGGTCTTCATCTTGTTAACGTTTAATCAATTTTCTGGCGTAGTCCTCTACAGCATCCATAAGGATTTTAAAATTTTGCTCCCAGTTGATGGATCGTGGTTCACGAAATTTGGGTCCCTTTGCAATGATATCACGGAGAGACGGGTTTTCGATGATGTTCAAGTCTCCCGTTATGACGTGACCACAGGGACTATATCTGTAAGGTGAATTTAAACATGAACATGTAAGTTACGTCCCAGCTTTTCTGGATTTTTATTCAGTTTCTGGCATTTTTAACAACATTACCGTAAAAACGAGGATTAGAAATACCCTTAATAATAAGCTGTTTGCGAGTAACGCCATATTTAGATATTAAATATTCATATCTGTTATAAAACTCTTAAATGTATTCAACAACTTATGAAATCTGTAACCCTGTTGTAAAAGTTTGGCTGTGATAGTAAGGTTCATTAAAATCGTCAAGAGTAGAATAAACACGTGCAAATCGTACAAGTTGAGAAATGTACACCCCGTATGATGGAGCTTGTGAGATGTCGCCGTCAAGAAAAGGGAAATTAGTTATAGTGAAATCAAAATCATCCCTTTTATCATATATTTTAGTTTTTATTTTACCAGCGTCAATAATGTTGGTTAGATCCAGAAAAGGGCAGTATTTGGAATCATTGTTAGCTTTATTTAATTTCAGTTCTTGTGGGTAAATAGTGTCTACATAATCTAAAAACCGGGGATTTTCAATAGTAAGGATATCGTCAATATACCTGCTGTTATCAGTGAAAATAGAAATAAGATTATCACTGTTTGGTATGGTTCCATTTTGAATTTTTTTCATGAATTCTCTTTTGTAACAGAACAGGAAAAGATCTGCAATGAGAGGTGCACAATTTGTACCAATGGGAATACCTATGGTCTGTTGATAAATGGTGTTGCCAAAACGAACAAAAATGTTGTCCAGCAAAAGATTGAGTGCATTTATCATATAATCACATGTCCAGGAACAATAATTATTATATATAATATTAGAGAAGAATCCTTGCTTTTTATTAGAACAAATGAACTGCAGACCAGAAAATTTAAAAGACCATTTAATAAGTTGTCCCAATCTTGATTTAATCAGCTTATGTGGAAGAGCAGTATAAAGTGTGGCAAAATCATAACTGTCGATGGACGAGACTGGTCTTTGAATAGATTGTAGTTTATCGAAACTTCAATTGAATTTTTTACACTCCAAAAGTAATTTACACCAAAGTTTTGATAAGTTTTTTTTCACAGTATTAAATAACCAATACAAGTAAGTGAACTAGTTAAATGAATGGATAAATAAGTAGTAGAACACTTATTAGAAGCCGAAATAAAACGAAGTTTGAAGGGATTTTTGTGAAGCTTGGGAACCCGTACATGGTAGGCAAGGTGTTATCTTTAGGTGGAACTTAAAGCATATCTGTATCCTTATAATGTGGTTTGGTTAACGTTTTTTCGTCCCAATTGGTACGTCCGAAGGTGGTTGACTTGTCTAGTTCGTATTGTTGGACATTGATATAATATTTCTTCCAACGTTGTTGGAGGCCTTGTCAACAGGTACAAAAACAAATTTATGACCAAGTTCCTTCAATTTTGACTTAATTCTTTTTACAGACAGCTTAGGAGGTGACTCGATATAATTATCTTTATAAAAATCTATTCTGTTGGTGACCTTTGTTATAATTTTATCTTTAAACAAATTTAGAGCATGTTGGTCTGCATTTTCTCGTTTGCAAAATTTTTTACAATAATTAGTTACTGCATCTTTAATTATATCAATCAAGCTTGCCAGTTTATTTTAGAAGGTTGGCGATATTTAGGCCCTTTTCGAAAGAATTGTCGAACTTCTTTATCTTCAATGATGTTTAGATTCCCCGTTTATATATGTCCGCAAGGGTCATAGCGATATGGCGAAGTGGAACATTCTCAGCTGCTAGGGTAGTTTTTCTCGAAATCAGCATCACAGGTAATAGAAGAGTAATTGAAAAAATGTTTCTAGTAGATTTTTAATAAGAAAAAGAAACGACAGGCATGTCCTGGTTGTCAAAATAGACGGGTACAAGTTTTTTAATATCCGGGTCTCGAAAAATGCCTGCAATATAGATAAGGTCAATTCCTTTATTAATATATTTAATCTTCAAAAATTGTTTAACGTGTTCATCTGGCTTGTCTATTCTCGGATAAAGTCTATGAAAACAGATAAAATCAAAAATTTTCGAACATTCATAGATCGGACTATTTACAGACATAGTATCACACTCCAAAGAGATTTTATAAAGTTGTGTTACAGGAATTGAACAAGCCATGCCGCCCATTGTTTTTGAAAATAGTATACAGATCTTTCATATTTACGAAGTTTTTACGTTTGCTTTTAATATTGTAATTCACTCTTCGACCATGTGACCTGCGATGGTGTAATTTCGGAGAAGAAATATCCATGATGTCAATAGAAGCGCACTGAGAAATGTTTCCCTGTTGACCCATGGTGTTGTCATTTAACACTAGTGGATAAGCTGTCTGTAGTTTTTTTTATCCAAGACAGTCCACATTCTCTTCTGGATCTAACAAATTCTCTCTTTGATTGATCAGGAGATCAATCTGCCGGTACCAAGTCCGGCTACCCCGAGTTCCTATCGTAATCTATGTTTGTCTTTTGTCATTTTATTGTTTTTCTTGTGCAGTTCCCTGCTTTGTAATGATCGGCCATTGCAAGTGTTTCCTGTTATCTTTCCTTCATTAATAATTCCTAGAACTGAATTACTCCCAATCGTGATTTTGAATTTGCTCGGGCTTTTCGGGGGAACTGTATACGACTACGTGTTGCAGCATAAAAAAAGTAAACAATAGCATAATAAAAGGCAAATGTGGATGTTGGTTAATGGCAACATACGAAGTTTTATTTCGTAGGACTAGATTTCAGACTGGATTCGAATGATGAACCACTATTCAGCATTTTATACCATAAAAACGAACTCGGTGATCATATGAAAAAAAAAAATATCAATAAAAAAGACATTTCCTTTGCAAAATCATATCATTTTTTTTTCAGAAAAATTGTATTGTACAGTTTTAAACAACGATAATTTAAAGTGAAAATTCAAATCATTTTGCGTTCAATCCAAGGCAAATTAATGACTATCACCGATCAGGGCGTTGATTTACATGCCTCCTACTTTGAATAAAAATTTCATACTATAAAAATAATATAACTCTTTATTGTGCCCCACTACGAGTCGTTATATTTAAGAAATAATTAATGGGAGCGTGAATATATGGCGATTTTACCACGGGTTGGCCCTTTATGGTAAGGATTTTACCCTGAGCGTATGCGAGGGTCAAAATATTTACCATGAAGGGCCATAAAGCGCAGCAAAAACTGTCGTCAAACTGTCTACGACGTTATCAAAAGTACCGCCGATTGTCATGACAATACCAAAGAGTATATACGTATTTTACCACGGTTATGGACACAAGGCGATTAAAGGACGTCAAATTAGAAATGATTTTTTTAACATGGTTTCTCCAACTAATTCGTGGTGAAAAAGGTCAGGCAGAAGTCTAGTAAAAGAGACGACCCTGGTTTGAATCCAACAATGAACTATGTTGTTTGTCAACATCCTGATTTTAAAACAAAAATTTTTACTTAGTCCAAAGAACTGAGCAAATCTCAAAATCTGGCCTTGATAAAAACAGAATAAAAGGTAAAGGTTTCCATTGTTCTAACTTGGGTGAGATTGCTTGGGTGATCACTAATATCTCCCCCTGCTAGAAGAAAAGAGCTTGGATGGTAACGTTGTACAATAATTGTTCTAGCAGGAAGAAATAAGGAAATAAATTAAGTGTAAGGATTTATTTTTTCCCCTAGAAGTTATGTCTTTTCAGTGGTCCGTATATGCCGTGATTTTTGCCTTTACGAAACAAATGTTTTTTTTTTCAGATAATGGCTTCAGCTCGTCACAATGGTTTACACTATGGCTTACATGAAATTGTGGTACAAAGAGGAAACTGGAACGAGGAAGAACTTTTTTTATTTCAAGTTAAAATTTCAGAGGTCTAAATATTAATTTTGAAAGAAGACTTTTTAAAATTATAATATTTTTAGGCGAAGTTCTCCTGGATAAATTTGATTTAAACTCGGATACATGCACAATATTGGACATACAGTGATACAGAAAGACGCCCATTGATTTTGAATGAATACTTCGAAGGTAGAGATCAATGCTACTGAAGATAGACTGACCTGTAAAATGTGCTTTTATGGTGATAACCTTGAGTACCTGATGACAGATACAATTGAAACTCATACACAAATAGTAACTATAAAATTGCAGTGGGAAATCAGGATCCACGTGTAAAATTGCACATGTAACATGTGTAAGGATATTCATACAGGAATAACCCTACAATTGTATGATTTTGATGATCAATATTAATTGCAAAAGAAATCAAGTTTCCAAATCATATCACTAAATTTAATATTGTCAAAATATTTTGCGGCGTCCTAATGCTCTGCATCATGTTTTAACTTGTGTATTATTGTGCTTTGTTTCTGTTGTTGTTTAATAGACCTATTGCCTAAATCAGCTGAAAACGAGTTCTACATCTCAATTGAGAACGGGAAAAAAATATAAAAACAACAAAAATACCCAGTTGCAAATATTTAGTAATTTTTAATTGCCTTACATGTTATAAGTATTCACTTTTACCAGTTTTTTTCATTCATCATATAATTTTGGACGATATCGACATTATCAGTATGTGTGCATCAAAGATATTACACACAAGAAATACTATTTGATTTCCATAAATTTTGAGAATAACTTCCCAGTTGTTATGTCAAAGCAACGGCAGTAGAATACCGAAGGAACAAAGCACAAGATTACACGAATCAAAGTCCAAAGACAAGGTAAAAGCAAGAACACCAGAAGACGGAAGACCAAAGACATCACATGCCCACATAACACACGAACATTACATACACAACACAAAAAACTAAAGCACTAACAGTGTGAACTTTCAAAAAACAGAGTGACATCAGGTGTTCCTGAAGGGTAAGCATGTCCTGCCCTGTATACAGCACCCGTCACACGATCAGTGAGGCATATGTTTTGAAAGAACTGTTAGGTTACTGATTGGTTATTGTCATTTTCTAACCCTGAGACAAAACCAATTGAGAATCATGGTACGTGTAACGTGTAACTCAAAGTTAAGCAAAGAAATATATAATATGCAATTGTCTCCTTGTTTAACTTTACCAAGTCACTGAAATAAATTTGTACATACAGTGACTTTGTGGAAAGAGCAAAAGCACTGTCACAAAAACTGCTGAGTCAGGGATATGTTCAGCCTTTGTTACTTTCGTCCCTTCAGAAATTCTATGGCCGTCACCACGACATCATAGATAGATATGAAATGTCAGTGTCACAAATAAAAACTGACATTTTCAGCTAGATTCGCGTCTTCCCTGATTTGACATTACCGGTTTCGACTTTACCCTGAATTGACCCACTGACAGTGTGACGGGTGCTGTGCACAGAGCAGGACATGCTTACCCTTCCGGACCACCTGATGTCGCTCTCGGTTTTTATGGGAGTTCACACTGTCAGTGCTTTAGTTTTTTGTGTTGTCTTGTTAAATTTTAGTTTTGTCTTCGTTAGTGATGTCTGTGGTACCGATCTGTCCTTGTCCACGTTTGAATACTAAAATGATTACAAAAGCTTTTCAAAATTTCACCTTGGTACTGTTTGAGGGTTAGAGAAGTTACACGTACCATGGTTTTAGTTGGTTTTGTCTAAGGGTTAGAAAATGACAATAACCAATCAGTTACCTAACAGATGTTTCAGAACATATACCTCACTGACCGTGTGACGGGTGCTGTGTGCAGGACATGCTTACCCTTCCGGGGCACCTGATGTCACTCTTGTTTATTGAGAGTTCACACTGTTAGTGCTTTAGTTTTTTGTGTTGTATATGTAACGTTCGTGTGTTTTGTGGGCATGTGGTGTCTTTGGTCTTCCGTCTTTTGGTGTTCTTGCTTTTGCCTTGTCTCTGGACTTTGATTTGTGTAATCTTGTGCTTTGTTCCTTCGGTATTCTACTGCCGTTGTTTTGCTATAACTTATCACAATAATAAAATCAAAATATGCTTGGGCAAATGACCATATTGTCATTGGTTCAATTTTGTTAATATCTTCAAAAGATAAAGCCCATAGATGACAAAATATTTACGATAACTTCCTTCTACATATGTCTTACCTAACCAATAGTCAGATTTGACGTCTCCAAGGCCATCTTTATAATTTTTCCACGATCGATAGAAATTCAGTTTTCCGTTGGTCCGCCTCTGAATAACCTACAAATTAAAAGCACACACCGGTAAACCTGGACACCTTGCAATCAGCTAGCGAGTAACTGTACGCAGGGTAGTGCAAAACAAACCGAAAAGAGGCGAGTAGACAAAAAGTATATTCCCGGGCATCAAATCGTTTATCGAGAAAAATGCACGTGAAGGACTAGGCAATGGCAGTCAAGTATTGCATGGGATGCGTGATGGATCAGGCAACAGTTCGTGAAGGACTAAATAAGTGACTTAGGCATTTTTAAACTTTAATAGACAATTATTTCTTTTAAAACAAAAATAAAATCTAAAAACCTAAAACTCTCCTTCAAAATGGTAGTCATCAATGGCTATTTTGGTGTAAAGAAATTATGGATATATCTTACAGTATTCTGAAAAACGAAAAAGACAGGACTTCACCCTTTGTATTTTTCATTCACATACACCCACTTTTTGGTCATATTTTGATACGATAGTTATCATTTTATCATATTTCCGTAGATATGACCAAATATTGCCAGAAGAACATTTATGATGATGCCATATCTCTATTATATAGACTTTCTTGAATGATTTGGAACAAAAAGCTTTTTTTGCACGTGAAGGATCAAGCAACGTAAATTTTGGTTCGTGAAGGATCGACTTGACAGAGCTAATGACAACTTGGTTTTTGATCATCTGATGCAAAGTAACAGTGAGGTTCTCTGATGATTTAAAACAAAATAAAGGTTTCCCAATATGTTGTGCAAAAATAATATTACTAAATCTAATGTAATAATCTCTTATATTATTTCCGCTATAAATGATAGCAGACGAGAGAGAAAATGTGTAATAAAATATGATTATTATTCATGTTATATTTATCATTTGAAATATGAATGGAACGGGGAATGTGTCAAAGAGACAACGACCCAAAGTGGAGTAATAACAACTCAGAGCCACCATAAGATCTTCAATGAACGGTGAGGAAACCCCACACCCAACGGCAGGTCGGAGTTGGCCCCTAAATAAAGAGTAATCAAGTTCAGCGAAATAAACATCATCCTAGACTCCCATAGACATAAAGTGAACTAACTAGAAAACAGACAAGACACACAAAAAAAAGGCTTAATAAATTTCCTGACTTAGGACAGGCGCAAACCTGCTGCGGCGGGGTTAAACTAGTTTTATTGGATCCAAACCTTCCCCCTAACAGTAAAATTCAGTTGGCAACAGGACTGAGTCAATTGTGAAAAATGAAACTGAAAGAACTAAATATACGGACATAAACATGAAATCACAAGAGACTACTAGCAGTTAACTGAAAGCATATTATTCGCATTGCGACATTGGCTGTACATTTAATGGTTGCTACCAAAATAAGAAAAAGAAGGGAAACGGGGAATGTGTCAAAGAGACAACGACCCTAAGGGGAGCAATAACAACTCAAAGCCACCATAAGATCTTCAATGAAAGGTAAGGAAACCCCACACCCAACGGTAGGTCGGAGTTGGCCCCTAAATCAAAGAGTAATCAAGTTCAGCGAAATAAGCATCTTCCTAGACTCCGACAGACATAAAGTGAACTAACTAGAAAACAAACAAGACACACAAAGGCTTAATAAATTTCCTGACTTAGGACAGGCGCAAACCAAAAAACCTATTTCGATCGCTATCTATCTTTTGAAATGGTTTCATGAGGTATGTAAGCAATATGTTCGAAAAACAAGCATCTGATTTATTCGTTTGTTCGTTCGTCAAACGGCAGATTAACCTATGCGTTTAAGCTGATTTTTCGGAAACGGTTAGTCGGATCTTCATCATGAAAGTTTGTACACTTATTCATCAAATACAGCATTTTTTCAATTCCATTCGCAGGGTGCTGCGTGGATGGGTCATCTGTGTCTTAGGAGACTATTCTTTGTTTTATACATCTTGAATCAGACATTGTGTTTTAACCTTTCAATGCCCTTGAAGTTTTACCTCATCAAATATTTATGAGTAATATGTGGATGCCTTATTTGTATTTGATGAGGTTTAATTATATTCAATAGTCTTATATTAACTTTCAAATTAGTCTCTTTAAAGGATTAGTCCTTCACGAACATCCTTCACGAGCTCAATTGGTCGTTGCTTGATCCTTTACGAGCATAAAATATCAGTTTTTATGTTTTAATGTAGATATATTGTATATAGAATTAAATTTTGTTCATGAATTGGTTCACTGGTTATTGCAGGATCAAAGTTTATCAATATCCTGAAAATTAAGTATATTTTTTAAATCAAAATGAAAATGACAGCTTTTGTAACCATATCATCAAGTAGAAAATATGAGTAGCGAATCTGCCTTTAATTTTTGTGAAAACTATGCTTTTTCTAACCATGAAGTTAAGCATTGATGTAAAGGTATTGTTAAACCATTTTGACAGACATATTCAGATTTTAGAAATTTATCCACGTAATTAGAATATAGTGAAAACAATTACTGACCTTCAATAGAAAGTCTTTCACTTCACTAACCGTTGCCTGATCCATCACGCATCCCATGCAATACTTGACTGCCATTACCCGTTTTTTTCCATAAACGGGGTAATTTCCGTAGTGTTGATCAATTCATTTTGTAATTACATTAAGTTTTACTTTGATTATTAATATGAGAATCGAAAGTGACAATCAACACAATGCGTCAATACCAGGCTGTCTTGACTGCTAATGACTGTATAATTAGCAAAAGTTTTACTGTAAGCAACTTCAGCAAGGTAGGACTAATCTGAAATCGAACTGAACGCAGGGTATGACTTTGTTGACAAACAAATATGCGTATTATGTCCTAGAAAAGTAAATGTTTAACCTGAAAGTAACCAACATCGGTTAATAAGCAATAGCTATGAGATATGCAGTTAATTAAGTCTAATATGAGAATCAATTGATCAATGTATAACTAAATACCGAACTTGCTGTGAATTTGGTTTCTTCATATGCGCATTGCTACAACTTATACCTTTTCAGTGCAGATAAAATTTAAACGTTTGGAAGACCATTACCCAAAAATGTTTAAAAACTGATAGAGGACACATAACCAATATGATCTAACTAAATGTAAAGCCTAAATCAGTTGAGGACAGAGCTTTACATGAGGGAGATACTCCTTAGTTTTCCAAAAAATTTACAAGAATTTAGATATTGTTAACTTCCAAATAGAATCGGCGTTCGGGTCAGCAATGAAGTACTGACTACTGGGCTAATGAATACCCTCGGGGACTAACAGTCCACCAGCAGTTGCATCGACCCAGTGGTAACAAATGACTAAATACCGAACTTACTATGAATTTAGTTTCTGCAAATGCGCATTCCGCCCCAACTTATGTCTCTTCAGTGCAGATCAAATCTAAACGTTTGGAAGACCAAAACCTAGAAATGTTTAAAAACTGATAGAGAACAAATAACCAATATGATCTTAGTGTAAAGCCAAAATCAGGTAAGGACAGAGCTTTGCATGAGGGAGATACTCATTAGTTTTCAACAAAGTCTACAAGAAAATAGAATAAAAAAGATAACAGGAAACACCTACAATAGCCGAAAAACATAGCCACATGCCACATCGTAAACAGGAACTGCACAAGAAAAAAACACAATAAAAATACAAAAGACAAACGTAAACAACGATAGGAAATCGGGATAGCCTGACTTGGATACCAGCACTAGCAAAAGCCAGCGGTAGGGTTGAACCGGTTTATGGGTACCCAAGCCTCCCCCTTTTCTGTCACGTTTCTCTTTAGTATAATAAACATACGAATAAAATCCATACAGGTAGACTACTAACTCCATGACCACGATCTTGAAAAGAAAAATGGGGGAACAATACGTAATTTTGAAAGATGGGTCAAGGATTGCTCGCCGCTAAACTGCCGTCTAGCTCAAGGAGCCTAGTCTGCTGGTAAAACACTGTCGCACTACGGAAGAAAAATCAAATTCAAAACTCCCAATGGGTTTGGTAAAGAATCATCATGTATTTTCAGTAGACACCGGCAGTATCAGTGAGAGGCCAGTATGTGTGTAAAATCCTCAGGTCACTGTTTTTAGATATTGTTAAGTTCCAAATAGAATCGGCTTTTGGGTCAGCAACGAAGTACTAACTACTGGGCTGGTGACTACCCTCGGGGACTAACACGAAAGCATGTAAAGGACAAAAACAGCATAAAACATACTCATCTAATTACGGGAAGGGAAAAATTATAAGTGTCAGCTTTTACTACTACTATATCAATTGGCAAACGAATACTATAGCAAAATTTGAGAAATGTGAGAAAGGTGAAAATAAAACATCAAAAATTTAATAAAAACTGCAGCAATTCAAATTAAAGTCAAGTGGAAGTACTTGACGATATCCTACAAAATTCTGAATTTTTGCATGATGATTCCTAAGTTTGAGAAACATTGGAATATAAAAAAAGAAAAAAATAGAGTACCCGTGCTCGTTTTCGTTTACTAGTAGTTTAAAAATCGTCCAGTTTGACCTAAATTTACATTGAATATATAGGGAAAGTCGATTTTTGTCGGCTCTAAAATCAGAGAAATGTTGTTTTAAAAATAGTTATACGTCCTTCAGTTTTTCAAAAAACTAACACAATTCTGCAAAATTTCTGAGCTTTTCAAAAGCATAAAAATATTTTGTAGGTCACCGTGCTTGAGTTTCTATTAATGCATTCAAAGATACGAATTTTCGCAACAAAATGGCAGTTTTTCATAACGTCAAAGATCACGTTTGCTGACGTCGATGCGAATAACGAGAGTTGCGCAGACAGTATCTTAACAGGAGTCCTTCATGTATAGGTGTGAAACCACCAATTCATTTCTTTAACATTTTCAACTAAAATTTGGAATTTTCAAACCTCCCTGGACATTTTATCTTAAGTTTAACCTTGCCAAGACCATACATGTCGTGAAAGTTACATACCTGCTCTACATTATATCAAATTTTCATCATACCTTTAAAGC
>MJUU01004396.1:11615-31697 GCA_002080025.1 Modiolus philippinarum | reverse complement strand
CCTGAAAATCAAATGGTCTGTGCCTAATGGTATATAGGACAGATTTTTTTTCATTCTTAGAAGTAATTTTTTTAACTCTGGGTAGGTATACAGTAATCATTTATTGTAGGCCAGATATGAAAGACTTTGCCATTTTCCTTGAAATATCTCCTTTCAGATATGGTTAAATGGGTATACACAGCAGACAAAATCTCGTACAGAATTTTACCTTAATGCATCCAAATGGCAAAAATGTCTTCGAAAGAAACATGATCATACTCTCCATAAAAGCAAGAAACTAATGCAAGAGGTGTTTGATGTCATCATGATATCAAATAACAAAATACTGAAGCTTCTGTAAATTTAGTTCCTGCAGATGTCCATTTCGACAACTTATGTCTCTTCAGTGTAGATAAAATCTAAAATTATCAAATCTACATTAAGCCAAGAAAGTGTTAACAGATTTTTTTTTTATTTTCAATTATTCAGAAATTTTCTTTAAATTCTTATCAATTTAAGTGAAAATCAGTAAAAAATATAAAATAAAACCCTCCCACCCTCCCCAGATTTTTGGTTACAGGTGGATGAGAATCTACCAATTAACTTGATAGGGCCTAATTGAAAATAACACAAAAATTGAGCTTAAAAAATGGGGGGGGGATGGGAATCTGTTTATTAATTTGGTGTGGCCTAACCCTGGTTAATGAAATATGTCTATAACTTGAACCATATGCCATAGGAAAAGTTGTCATGCTACTTGTTTCAACATACTTTTTCTGTTTGGGTGCATTTTGTGTGGAAACTTCCATATTGCTTTTTGTTATCATGTTAAGTGGCTCAGAATGTGACATAAATGAAGCTTATAGTGTGCTTTTCAATGAGGAATAACTGCTTGCCTACTTCACTATTGCAATTGATTTGTGTTGTAAGGATGTGGGACACACTGAAAACTCACCATCTTCCAACCCAGCAAACTTATGCAAGGTTATGGCCTCAAATTCTGGGTACTGCCTGCATGCCATACCGGTGTAACATGTAATTTGAAGTTGCTTTTTAATTTTCATTTCTTTGGCCACCATTCTGATCACATGTGTTTTCCCTGTACCACCTTGGCCGGTCAGGACAAGGTTATGGCCCCCTCTAACTACATTAATTGCTTTTTCTTGATCACGGTCCATCGCTTGTTTCCCGCAATATTTTTGAGCTTCTTTGACTTTTACGTAACCTTTCGTAGTCTCTCTAGGCCGACCGTCTGTTGACTGGTTCCCGAAAACATAACAGTCGACGATCTCGCTTGACGAGAATTGATTAATTTGCATACAGGTAATAACTTCCGTTGCTTTTGACACGAAATTTGAAACGCTGGAGGCTGGAGACAGTGATCCTTGTAGTATATCCCGTGGGGGGAAGGTTTGGAGGAAAGCACCGGCATTTTCGTTCAGGAAAATCATCACGCTGACGAGAGACAACGAGGGTCCAAGGGGTAAGTTACGTAGTAAATTGAAAAAAATAAATTTGAAGAAAAGGGGTAAAAAATTTCAAGATGTCAGCTTGCCACCCTTGTGGATGTTTGATAGTAGAGACACGGTATTTTTTAGAGATGCATTAAAACTTAAGCGGGCATTATTTCTGACCTGTAGACAAGCCCCTGTGGTAAATTGCTAAGTATTGCACTTAAAGTTATTTAGTGGGAAATTGTTGACAGAAGAAAATCCAACAAGATATATCATTGCGTCCTGTTGTGATTTTGTGCTCATCTTCAAAGTTGAGAACCTATGTTAATTCTGTGTGTTGCTGTTTAAAAAATGTACTTCCTTAACGCTTGTCAATTTTAGAGCATTTGGTAACAATCTGGGAGAAAGCATATTATATATAAAAATTCTAGTTTTGTTTACAACAATGACATCAATGGCGGATCCAAGGTTCCTTGGGGTTGGACCCCTCCCCCCTTGTTTGCACAATCATGTATTTTTAATGAATATCTTGATGTCTTACTTTGTGTTTTGTGAATGTCCAACGTGAGAATCATTTTAGATGGTAGCCCCNCCCCCCCCCCCCCAAACACACACACCAAAAATATTATGAGGAAACTTAACTTTGATATAAATCTTCAATGTCAATGACTAACATGATTCATAATTGTTGCAGACACCTTGTACAATAGTGAAAAACGTGAGTCAAATAACTTGTTCATAGTTCAGGGCTTTTGTAATACGAAATGAAAAGGTCCTTGTGCTTGTCGTTGTGAAAATACAGTTGAACTTCTATGGCATGACCTGCAATAACTCAAACACCAAGGAAGTCTCGAACAGATGTTTGGACCATTGTTCGAATTTAAACACTGTTCGACCACAATAGCTCGAATACCCCTCTTGTTCCAACTGTTTATACCGGTCCATTTGGTGTTCGAGCCAACGAAGCTCGAGTACATTGTATATAGGTCTTGTAGGCAAGATTTCAGCCAAAAACTTATAGAACAGTTTTGCGGCCGAGGTAAAACAAATATGCTACATCGTTATTTCAGGTCTGAGCTATATCTGAGTCCTTAAGTCTTAATATTGCTCTCAATATTTGAGCTATATCTCAAAATAATGATTTTTTTTTAATATTACAAGCACTTTTATAGCGCTTAATTTTTCGATAGCAGATCTAGATGGTAGATCAC
This sequence comes from Modiolus philippinarum, assembly GCA_002080025.1. NCBI lineage: Eukaryota > Metazoa > Mollusca > Bivalvia > Mytilida > Modiolidae > Modiolus > Modiolus philippinarum. Next base: position 29,053 of record MJUU01004396.1, on the reverse strand, counting down.
TTTGCTGATTTCTGAAATGAAATTCTAAAATGAAATTATATTCTTTTAGAATTTTATTTTTTTATTTGAAATTCAGCTCCACTTGTAATTCAAACATCTGATATACTTTTAAAATGTGAAAAATTAATTATGTAGTAAATTAAGGTATATATCTCAATAACAGACTCGTGATCGAATAATCAAACAATCAAACACATGGACCACAGGGCATCTGCAAAATCTGCAAGCAAATCCATGAAGAAATCTAAAGTGCATCCTATCAAATTTTAGTGCATCTTTGTGGTATCGAAGTTTTGATTTCCGTACATGTATCAAATTCTATTTTATAAATCGACGATGTTCTTGTGAATATGGATGGCTGATTTGTTTTCAACAATGTTTCAATAGTTTTTTTTTTATTAATGCACACAACATGAAAACTGGTGGAAAATTGAAGTTGACAGTAGAAAATACGGTCAAAATTAGCGTAGGTTGGAGTCATTATAGAATTATTTTCCCATTATATCTTGAATAAGCATTGATAAATAATCTTTGTAAAGAAATAGTGGAAACTGCCATGGTTTTAAAAGGGTTTTGCTTTTGACGGAAACCTGTAAAATTATGTCATCCTTCATTTTTTTTTATTATGACAGTTTTCGTTTATATTGTTGGTGTAATAATGTTGTCGGCTTCCTCTGTCATGCCATCTTCATTTAATCTTGAAATCGAAATTATTTAGCATTTATCGACAATCCCAATGCATATTTTAGATACGCAAGTATACAAAAACAGATAAAGAAACTATAGAAACACTCAAGAATATAAAACTACAAAGATTTAATTGTGTTAGGTCAATATAGATATAGGTGCGCTTCAAATGTACATGAAAGAGATCACACCTATCTAAATGGTCAACTTCACTGCATTTTCACAATAATATTGAATATTATCAATATTACATTATGGCCAATTTACGGAGGTGTTTTCTGCTTTTACATTTAATCCAAGTTTCTGTAAATCATAAATTAGAACCTTAATTAATGATTTAAAAACATTATCCGCTACACAAAAGCTGATTGTACATTTTGTGTAGCCAGTCCACCTCCTCAGCATATCATCAAAGCAGGTCGATTTAAAGTCATCTGGAGGAAAAATTTGAACACAAATTTTGGTTCTCGGTAAGTTCTGTACTTAATCAAATAAATGTTAAAAAATGGATAACAGGAAACACCTACAATGGCTGAAAAAAATAATTACATTCAACAATTTGCAAGGAAACTACACAAGAAAAACACGTATAAGACAAAAACAAACGTAGACAACGATAGGAACTCGGGACAGCCGGACTTGGTACCGGCACTAGCAAAAGCCAGTGGTAGGGTTAAACCGGTTTATGGGTACACAAACCTCCCCTTTATCGGTCCCGTTTCCCTATAGTATAAAAACATACGAATAAAACCCAATACAGATAGACTACTAACTCCATGACCACAATCTTCAAAAGGAGAGAAAAAAAAAACACTTGTTTGCAGTCTAATTAAGTTTCGATATTCAATTATGTCAGATACTGCATCTGTTTTGCACATTTTAATGACTGTATTAAGAACCTCTTTGTAATTGCTTATTTTATTGCGACAATTCTCCATCAAAATAAAATCTGGATATAAAGGCGGTAAACTTCTAAGTTCAGTAATACTATAATACTCTGCTTCTTCAAGAACGGCTTCAAACAACTGCTTTGGTGGAAGGTAATGCTCATCTCTCAAAAAATTTAAAATATGTTCAAAATACTTCCCAGTTTTATCGATAAAGTAATTGCCATCTTTATCTTGATAAGCGTTGTATCTACCACTAAACATAGCTCCTAACATGGAATCGGGGTACTTACGTATCGTGGTAAGTCGCGTGGTAAATATTCTACCTCCTACATTCAAACCAATGACAGATGGAAATACCTGAACAAATCTTGGTAAGAGAAAATTGTGTAAGAGAAAATTGTATAGTAAGTTAGAACCGAATCGTCAATCTAAATCGAATAATCCAAGGAAAACGGCAACATCGCAAAACAAAGACATAACATGAGTATGGCACAGAAAAGTAAAAATGAAGACACGAACACATACAAAGATGAGCAACACGGGCCCAATAAAAAAAACCATTGGTAAAAAGAATTGCACCGGTAAAGTAAGCATCTCCTATTTCTTATAAGACACCCGCCTTGTTGAATATGACAAATCCGGTAGTAAGGTCATATCCGGTTAAGGAACAACAATTAAACTTTTAAAAGAAAAGCTCTGTTGTCATCTTGGAAACAGATATTTAAGGGGGTAGACCTGGGGAAGCCTAAAATTTTCCCATCGTTTAATTTTCTTAATATTTTAAGTATTAAAACTATACATGTTCATGTCGACGTTCAGCAATTTTCAACAATTTTTACCGTCCCGTTTTATGTCTAGTGGTCGTCACAGATACCAGTTTTCAACATATTATTTGGTCCGTCCAGGACTTGATTGTGGTGTATAAAATTGGCTCTAATTAAATTTGTATTTGATTTTAAATTATTTCAAATGCAAAATTCTGTAGTTTAGACATGTGTGAAAGTAAGCATGAATAATGATAGTTTGAACTGAAATACATTGGTGTTCTGAATAATATAGGCTGAAATTTTCACTCTTTTTTAATCACTATTAAACACTTCTTGTAAAAAATTCTGTCGTTTAATTTTCACCAAAAACTGAGAATAGAAATAAAGCTAGTATATATAAGATATATTAAAATTTTAGAAAATTTCACCGTCCCAGTTTTTCTTAATTTAAAATTAAGTGGGTAAAAATCCTTAAAATTGCTGAATCTGTGCTATAAATTAACTCCCTTGGAAGAAATCCGACTTTTACATATTTTCATTATCTTTGGACAGCATTGCAAAAATGTTGAGTAAAATGCACTCATTATAAATAACTGGATGTTGGGTATTTGTTTTCATGACAAAATTAAAATTTATTTGCTGTGTGGAAAATTTTTTTACAATTTTAAAAATTTGATAATACCTAATGTAATGATTCTATCTGTTTGTTTAAGTATTAAAAAAGTGGAAAACAGAGTTGTCTCCTCCTACCCCAGGTCTACCCCCTTAATTGCGGTCCACAAAATGGCGATGTCGACCGTAAAACTTCTGGATTGATGACTTAAAGTCGTGGATAAGTAGCCTAATAGTGAGCAGTCAGACTCTATCAAGGAAGTCACTGTATCGACCATAGACCCATGAGTAGCGAATGAGCTGGGAGATGAAAACTCCATATGTCAGCGCCATTGGAATGTTGCTACAACGAAAAGGGAAGTTGACTATTGGAAAAGTGAAGTTATTGCGTTTGTCATACAGCTTAGTTTAAAGTTTACCTCTATTGTCGATTTCAAGATGAAGGTCAAGGAATGAGGCCGATTTGGAAGTTTCTGTTGTGTCCTTAATTTCAAGTTCTTTTGGATAGATCAGATGAAGAAAATCACCAAAGCGAGGGTTATTTAGAGACAAAATATCATCTTTATAACGAAAGTTAAAATTGAAGGATTGGGCTAGTAGCCAGTACTTCGGTACTGGCCCGAAAAACCAATTTTATTTGAAAATTTACAATATCTAAATTAACGAGAATTTTGTTAAACCTAAGGAGTATCTCCCTCTTGCATAGCTCTGTCATTCGCTGATGTTGGCTTGCCTATTTAGGTCCTATTGGTAATTTGTTCTCTATCAGCTTTTACATACATTTCGGTTCATGGTTTTCCAAATGTTTCGAGTTTATCTGCACTGATGAGATATAAGTTGTCGAAATGCGCATATGCAGAACCTAAATTCACACTAACATCGGTATTTTATCATTTGTTACCACTGGGCCGATGCCACTGCTAGTGGACTGTAAGTCTCCGAGGGTATTCACCAACCCAGTAGCCAGTACTTCGGTGCTGGCCCGAAAAACCGATTTTATTTGAAAATTTGCGATATCTAAATTTACGAAAATTTTGTTGAATCCTAAGGAGTATCTCACTCTTGTATAGCTCTGCCTTAGCTGTTTTTAGCTTGCCTATTTAGGCCCTATTGGTAATTTGTTCTCTATCAGCTTTTACATACATTTCGGTTCATGGTTTTCCAAATGTTTCCAGTTTATCCGCACTGGTGAGACATAAGTTGTCGAAATACGCATGTGCAGAATCTAAATTCACAGTAACCTCTGTATTTTGTTATTTTTTATCTTTATTTTGAAGAAGCCTTTCGATAAATTCGGCCTCATTATAGTGGAGAAAAAATCGGCTAGGAGAGGTGCATAGTTTGTGCCCATTAGAAGTCTGATAGTCAATTGACAAAGAAGTCCTCCAAAGTGGGAAAATGTATTGTCGATCAGAAACTCTAACATTTTAATCACTTCCTCTTTTGTATATTTTTCTCCGAATCAGAGTTATTTTCACAAACTAAGCTGATAAGGCTGCTAATATCATTAGAGTTTGCCGTAAACGTTATATAGAAGTACTTCAAAAAGAAATTACCAGTTCACATACTTTTCAATTAACCTAATTAACGGAAAATGAAATAACAAACATACATTTTCCAACACCTACATCTTTACAGGCTTAACCTGATAGTGAAACATGTACTGGGTTTCTAAACTTCACAAAACGCCCTATAAATCTAGATTCATTTGTCATCTAGTCACTGTTCTGTATTAAAGTTTCTATTATACTCACTAATACTTTGAATTCTATTAAAACCTGGTTATAAATTTCTGTAACAAAGTATAAGAAAACAGTGGTATCAATCATTTTTGGAGTGTAAAAAATTCATTGGTAGTTCTCGATAAATTGAATGCTTATAATGCCCCTTTTGAATCCTTTGAAAGTTTTGATATCCCTACCCTCTATACTACCTTACCACATAATCTTATAAAGGAAAACTTCAGACGCCTTATTCAATGGGCATTCAAAAAATGCGATATATATATATATATATATATATATATATATATATTCTAATTCCTTTAAAACACATTACAAAAGAACTCAATTAATTGGACTTGTTTTGATATGATTTCAACACTTGAATTTTTACTTGACAATATATTTATTCGTTTCGGTAACTCTATTTATCGCCAGGTCAAAGGAACCAATGGGTACCAATTGTGCATCGCTTACAGGGGACCTCTTTTTGTACTGCTACGAATCTCAGTTTATGACCAACATCAGCAAAGACTCATCTAAACAGCATTTAATTGAAAAGTTTTACAAGACTTTCCGATATTTGGATGATATTTTGACTTTGAATAATGACGACTTCAATAAGTATTATAAGGACATCTACCCTAAAGAACTTACTTTGAATAAAGCCAATTCTGATAATCAACATTCTCCGTTCTTAGACATAAATATTGATATAACGAATGGTAAATTAGGTACTAAAATTTATGATAAAAGGGACGATTTTTTTTTCCGTAGTTAATTATCCATTTCTGGAGGGCGATGTTCCATTAGCGCCATCATATGGTGTTTACATATCTCAACTTGTTCGTTTTGTTCGAGTATGTAATAACGTTTGCGATTTTAATGAACAGAATCTTTTCATAACTGAAAAAGTATTACATCAGGGTTTTCGTTATCATAAACTTTCACTAAATTTTATCATCGATATATAGTTCATAAATACAATGCAACATGTAAACATCTAATGAAGGCTGGTTTTTCACATCCCTTATTTTACGGTAATGTTTATATAAGAGTAAAAAATACTTAAACTCGCCTAACAAACTTATAAAACCTTTAAATCGTCTAATTCATAAGGGTTATAATTACGGTATTGTCTTCATGTCATTACGTATGGTCTTCTTTGGTATTAACATTGATTTTTGCATTTTTAACAAAACACATTCTAAATTTCTAAAATTAGTATTGCATGGACACGGGTTTGTATTCCGGTATATGCATCACTGGGGTAGAAGTGCGTATCGAGGATTTCCTTATCTATGTGAATGCAATTTAATTTCTATAGATGCGACTAGATTAATGTCTTATTGGAGTTTATAACAAATTGACTGCAAAAAGGTGCACAATAACACCAATAAGGCACTTAATCGAGTCGCATCTATAGAAATTAAATACCATTCACGTAAATAAGGAAATTCTCGATACGCGCTTCCACCCCAGTGTGCATGTAATCATTACGGGAAGGGATCTTGGTGGAAGCTGTATACTGAGGGTACAAAATTTTATTTGTCAGTTGGTAATGGGTCTGGAGCTGGCATGTCAGCTAACTGCTAGTAGTTTCTTGTGATTTTATGCTTATGTCCGTATATTTAGTTCTTCCAGTTTCATTTTTCACAATTGATTCAGTCTTATTGCTAACTGAATTTAACTGTTGTTACGATTGTTTTTTTTATTTATCACATTTGCTAAAGGGGAAGTTTGGGCCCAGTAAAACTAGTTAAACCCCGCCGCAGCAGGTTTGCTCCTGTCCCAAGTCAGGAAATTTATAAAGCCTTTGTGTGTTTTGTCTGTTTTCTAGTTAGTTTACTGTATGTCTGTACGAGTCTAGGATGATATTTATTTCGCTGAACTTGATTACACTTTATTTAGATGCTGACTCTGACCTACCGTTTTGAGTTGGGTTTCCTCACCGTTTATTGAACATCTTATGGTGGCTTTGAGTTGTTATTACTCCCCTTTGGGTCGTTGTCTCATTGACACATTCCCTGTTCCCTTCTTTTTTCTATTGTTCCCTACCTACAACAGTTTACCTACATCTTCGTTCATCGTTCTTACGGGAGGTTCATATATTAATTGAATCTTTCAGCCGAAATTCCAGTTGTTCTTTAGTTGTGGTGGTATAAAGTGTGGAAAAGTCGAAAGTTTTAATGTTAGAATGTGATAACGATGTAGAGTTTACGTTGTCAAGTAGACCTTTGGAGTTTTTCAATATCCACATTTCATTTACACCGCTTCTTGAAAAGCAAGCATCACAGTACTTTTGAAAGCCCTCTCTCACAGCTGTCACGGTGAACTTTAACTACTTAGATATAAGTTTTGTAGAACATTTGGCAGATCCAGCGATGTATCGTTTTTTGTATGGGCATTTATGTAATTTTGGTACCCAGTTCAAAGGGGGTGATCAGTGTCTTCATCCTTGGTGGAAATCCCAAAGGAAAGCAAAACAGATTTATGGTTCTGTAGTATCTCCTCCTTGTACAGAGCAGTAGCTGTGTAAGTTGGGTTGCCTTTGGAATTATCAATGCCTAGTCCTTTCTTTAAACAATCTATGTAATGAATTTTGCAAAGAAAAATGATGTTATTAGGGGCTTTACAGGGAGGAAGGATATTTCTCATGAATGGAGGACAAGTAACTGGCCACATCAGCATTTTTATAAATTGGTGATGCTTTAGTTCTCATTGACTTTCGTAACTTATTCATTCGTTTAAGAATCATTTATAGGTCACATTCTTGATCTGTGTGACTGATGTTGGTATATATAGTCAGTAGAAGCGCCATTTTTTCAAAATTTTGATTTTGGCTCCAACTTCGGTAAATACCCTCAAAGTATCAAAGACTTATATATCTTTTTTCATATAATCGTATATTTTGGGAAATGAACATGTCATGAACATGTCATGAACAAAAGTCTTAAAACTTAGAACTCTAAAATGTGAATTTAAGTTTGGTTAACAAACTGAAAGTCTTGAAGATCTCTTATTTGCTTAGAAATCTAACTGCACTTTTGTTAGCAACCATATCTAATTAGAATCTGATTCTAATTATTGTTTCAAACATTTTAAATGATTGGATATAATGGAAAAAATATGGGATTCCAATTTTGGAAGATTTCATGTGTCAAAGACCACTATTTTTTTTAATTCTACCAAGTGAACAATTTGTTTTGTAAGAACAGACATTTTCACTAATAAGATATAAAAAAATGATTCCGTTCATGGTTGTCTTTGGAATTCAACATCAAAACCGTAGTTTAGATTTTTCTTAAGATTTCAAGTTTGGCTAACATCCTGAAAGTTTATAAGACCACTTATTTTTCAGAATTTTACCTAACAACCCTGTATCCTTGAATTTCTCTCGGTAAAAATAGTAACTAGCAAAAATTCAATTAAATAAAAGAAAATGTGTCCATGGGCAATGGATGCCCCGCCAGATATATATCGGCAAACCGGAAGTAGATTAGTGACAAATTAAAAATTAAATATAGGCTGTAATGGGAAAAATAAAAATTATCGTCAAACAGGAAGTAGATGAGTTACAGACTTGAAAAGGAGAGACACGGTACAGCTCGTCATTCTAAAGCATCACACAAAATATCAAATCATTACTACATACAAAAGCTGAGAAATCCTTGACGAAAATTTTCAATATATGCTATAATGGGAAAAAATCAAAGTTATCGTCAAACAGAAAGTAGATGAGTTACGGACTTGAGAAGGGGAAACACGTAACAACTCATTATACTACAGCATCAGACCAGATATCAAATCATATTACATACAAAAGCTGAGAAATCCTTGGCGAAAAATTTCAATATATGGCTAAAATGGGGAAAAAAATCAAAGTTATCGTCAAATAGGAAGTAGATGAGTTACGGGCTTGAAAAGGGGAGACACGTTACAACTCATTATACTAAAGCATCAGACCAAATATCAAATAATATTATATACACAACCTGAGAAATCCTTGGTGAAAAATTTCAATACATGGCTATAATGGAAAAAAAAATCAGTTATCGTCAAACAGGAAGTAGATGAGTTACGGACTTGAAAAGGGGAGACACGATACAACCCATCACACTTAAGCTTCAGACCGAATATCAAAGCATTACTACATACACAAGATGAGAAATGCTTGACGAAAATTTCGGACGTACAAAGGGACGGACGTACGGACGTACGGACGGACAAGGTTAAAACTTAATGCCCCCGTCGCCTAACGAAAAATTGCACCAAGGTTCTATTACAACTGATTTATGTGACAACAAGGAGTACGAGAATGAATGTCGTTTCCGACAGTCATTCAAGTTTTCAATCGTAACCCGGTAAAAGTTTTCTATTAATAACTGTTAAAATAAAGAACTATTATGACGTCACGATGACGCCAATGATTTTCAATATCGGTAAATAAAACAGTTATGTACTGGCAAGATGGGGGTAATAGCGACTTTAAAGACTAGTCATGCATAATAAATATCCACTAACTTCATAAGTTACAAAATATAGAAGTTACTGGTAATTTATTTCTGCATATGCGCACTACGACAACTTATCTCTCTTCAGGGCAGATCAAATCAAAACATTAGGAAATCCATATACAGAAATATGTGTGAAAACTGATAGAGAACGAATTCCCGATAGGATATAAATAGTTAAACTGGGATCCTGTTGTGTTACACTAACAATAGGTGACGGCTAAAAATCCCGAGGTAACAGTCCACCAGCAGAGGCATCCGCCAAGTGGTAATAAACGAAATACCGAGGATACTGGTAAACGACGTGACATTATTCTTGATAATAAAATAGACGACGTCATAATAATTTATGTGCACACTTCTGTAATAGTTGGCTTTACATTGTACACCATATATCAGCCTCGATTACTGAATATCATATTCGAATCGAAATAATTCATGTTAGCTTGTTGTTTGTGGTTCATCATAATTTGGATGTCCATCATTTACATTTAATTAACCCCTCACTACGATCTGGATAAAAAATAAACGAAAATAATTCGAGGCTATATTCGCATATAAAGACCCAGCCCATGGTTAATTGACAACAGCATTGATTATTATTTAATTCTTAAGATTATGGTACCTCCTCGAAGCCAATTTTTTCTCAGCTTCGCGTCGGGAAATGGTTGTGTCTCGGAGAACCATAGGCTTGCTTTTGTCCTAATTGCCAGCATATACATGAAAGATATTGTTTGTGTTAAATTGAGTTCGTTCTGCTGAAGACAATAGTAGATGTCGACAAATTTGAAACTAGCCCTGTCTCACTTGGAATACAGTAAAAACTAGAGAATGTGTCTCTAAGAAACGGATACCTCCAATAGATTTATCGCAACAGATAACCCAAGTCAATTGGCATAAAATTAATTCCTGTCACTGATCATGATTTGTGATAGAATCAGAAAGCGCTGTTACAGATGATTGTTAAATGAATATTACAGATGATTTTTTTTATCTTAACAAAAATATCCGAACTAAAGTCGGTGAGGCATTAAAATTTAAATTTATAATTAATCTTTGTACTGTCAATCTGGTTCAAGCAGTCGAATATCAAATAAATACAAGGATAAACGCCGTTCAGTGTACAGTTAATAAACGTTTAGTCAATAACACTCTCTGGTTGTATTCTCTAGACTGTGAGGGAAAATAAATCTAAAGGGCAAATAGACAAAGTGTGTGTAAAACCACAAGAAAAAAACTGTAAACTTTTACATAAAAACAGAGATATGGATGCTGTCTAGGAACCAATTATCCTTATTTGGTGCATGTATTTGAAAAAACATTGTAGGGTAAACCGGTTTCATAACAGCAGATCCCCTTCCATTGCGGCAACAACTGTTATTTAAAAATATAGAAAATGAAAAGAAGTGCTTCATCCCGGTAATAAAAAAGAATCCTGAATCACTTCAATTTGTTCGGAAAGGGAGTGATATATATTAAAGAACTTTTTAAATGATCGTTGGAGACGGAATTTTTTAAGCAGGTCTTATAAATTAGTCAGTCAAGGAGGTAGCTATGCCCAATGAGAAATTTCGAATAACTGGGAGTGCTATCTCATAGTTTTATAAAGTAAGTGAGAACCGAACCGTCAATCCAAAAGCGAACAATCCAAGGACAATGGCAACACCAGAAACAAAAAAGAGGGAAAAAACAGAGACAAAACATGGGTACGGCACAGAAAAGAAAAATGAAGACACACACACACAAATATGAACAACACGGACCCAATAAAAAACCATGGGTGAGATCAGGTGGACCGGTAGAGTTAGCATCTCCTGCTTCTTATAAGACACCCGCCGTGTTGAACATGTCAAATAAGGGTTTAAAGTCAAATCCGGTAGAGGAAACAACAATTAAGCTTTAAAAGGAAAGATTTGTTGTCATCTGGGAAACAGATATCCCATAGCGGTCCACAAGATGGTATGTCGACCGTAAAAAATCTGGGGGGATGACTTCAAGTTTTGGGTAACATACCCTTGTTGAAGTAGCCTATTTGTGAGCAACCGGGCTCTATCAAGGAAGTCACTATATCGAACACAGGCTCTTGAATAGCAAATGAGCCGGGAGATGTAAACTCCATATGCCGGCGCTGTTGGGATGTTGCTACAAAGAAAAGGGAAGTTTACTATTGGAAAGGTGAAGTCATCGCGTTTGTCGTAGAGCTTAGTTTGAAGTCGCCCTCTGTTGTTAATTTCAAGGTGAAGGTCAAGGAACGAGGCTGATGTAGAAGTGTCTGTGGTATCCGTAATTTCGAGCTCTTTTGGATAGATCAAATGAAGAAAATCACCAAAGCGAGGGTTGTTTAGTGACAAAATATCATTTATATAACGGAAGCTGAAATTGAAGGATTGGGCCAGTCTTTTATCTTTATTTTGAAGAAGCCCTTCGATGAATTCAGCTTCATAAGAGTGAAGAAACAGATCGGCTAGGAGAGGGGCACAGTTTGTGCCGATAGTCTGTTGAAAAACAAGTCTACCAAACTGAACAAATATATCGTCGATCAGAAACTCTAACATTTTAATCACTTCTTCCTCTGTATATTTTTTCTCCGATTCGGATACCGATTCTCCTTCTTACACAATGCTATACTTTATCACTACTCTTTATAATTTAGGGTAAATATTATGGATCTTGAAACGTCATTAATTTGCAAGAAGGAACAATCAATTCGTTTGTATTGAACAAGTTAAAGTACGATTCAACAGATGTGTCCACGTCCTACCTTCTTGACCGAGTCAGAGGATGTGATGTGACTAAAACCTTCTTAAACAATGCTATACTTTTCACTAATATTCACATGTACAACATTTGTCTTTTTCCGGTCACATTTCATGATAATGTATTTTCCGAAGAAGATAAAAAAATTTATGTTTTGAATGGATTTATTGAACGGATTCTAATTATTTCGTTCGTATTTAAAATTCTAGGGAAGCAGATCATAGAGATAACTGGTGTATTGTTATTCAAATTGTTTAAACCAGAGGTTTACATGTGCCCTCATTACTAAAGATACTACTGGTGTGATATGATATTTTTCCACAGGATACAATTTTGCACTGCAATAGCCACCATATATTAAGTCTTATAACTAGTAATAAAATCATACACCACGTACTTTATCACTACACTATAAAAATGTGTTTAGGGCCTAAACATTTTTCTAAACACATAATTTGAAACATATTTTTGACATGTTTAGGGTAATTACATGTGTTGATACTAAACATGTTTAGGAAAGTGTTTACAGTCTAAGCATGTTTAACCAAATTGTGTTTAGCATGAAGACACGTCTCATCTAGGGATAAATNTTCTGTCAGATTTTCGAAATCCTCGGGTTTTATCCATTCAAAAGCATTATAATTTTTTGCCCATTGACCCCCAGATTTTTTCTTATAATTTCATTTTATACATATTTGTGAGCATTCTTAAAAAAATTCATTGAATTCTATTTATTCTGTCACCTTCATTCATGGTTAAACTTTGTTAATGTAAATCCTATGAAAAATCAGAGGAGTTCAGTTTCCCGCCAAATTTTCAATTACTTAAATCTCAAAAACTAGATCATCAACCTATCAATTTTTCTCACTTAAATTACTTCTTTTTTAATTTAGTAACAAAAAATAATGTTTATTTGAAATCCTATTTATTTTCAAATGGAGTAGCGAACCCCCTTAAGTCCTATATCTAGTAATAAAATCATACACCACGTACTTTATCACTACACTATAAAAATGTGTTTAGGGCCTAAACATTTTTCTAAACACATAATTTGAAACAATTTTTTGACATGTTTAGGGTAATTACATGTGTTGATACTAAACATGTTTAGGAAAGTGTTTACAGTCTAAGCATGTTTAACCAAATTGTGTTTAGCATGAAGACACGTCTCATCTAGGGATAAATATTTATATGGATCCTCATTTTTATAAATTTAATTGTGTTTCGGCAGCTCCCTTCACTGCATTCCAAAGCTAATATACTCATTCATACAAAACAATCGTGTGCGTATCTATTTTATAGACTAAAGTGACTTCAAGATAAATTGCACTCATGTTCCATTGTTTAATATCTCCATGTATATTTGTAACATATACATTTACTTTATATCTTAATGTTTCAAATTTTCTGAATCTGCGTTGGTCTTGTTAAAAAACAAAAACAAGATTTACTCAAATAACAGTGAATCAGAGACTTACCAATGGTAAGATGTTCCCTTTCAACAAAACTTTGTGTCCATGATATGACTGAAATATTGTTTGCATTAAAAACACATAAAAAATCAAAAACCGATAGATGCATGTATTATATAAGCTTAATTATATATAAACATTAATTTCATGTAAATTAAGACACTTCAATAATAATATGCATTTACTGAGCATAAAAGCAATAAGCACAAGTCCATTCCAAAATATATAAATTGCAAATAACAATTAACTTTTAAGGTTTAATGTAATGTATATCACTTGAGCATACAATATCCCTCAATCTGCAAGATGTTTAGAACAGTTCTATCAGGAATAGATTATTTCTTCAACTGAAATATAGATATGTTCGAGCTTTCTCTACACATTCACTTTCACTGAAGTAAATTTCACTAATATTTTTTCTTTTATCACCCGTTATATCATCAGAGTTGACGATGTTTACTAAGCATGATAATACATTAAGTCTTGGTTAAGCTTTGTGGTCTTGTCCCTGTCGTTTGATACGATTTCTTCTAGTATAATAACCACTCTGCAATCTTCTACGACTGAAAAAGAAAGGTATGTTTTCTAATGTTCTACAATACGCTGATTTCTATTTCACATGCACTTGGTCAAAATACAAAATACATGTGCCAAATGAATAAAACTTTAAAAAAGATCTTGAAATATTAGGCCAGAAGCTCAGAAACGGATTTATTTCATTAGAAAAAAGTTGCAAATGCTTAAACACTGAGCTGATACATTGTATCAACCATAAAGAAAGGTGTGCCCTGGATCACTTGGGCATGTCATCTCTGTTTCAGCTCGTTCGTATCTGTAAAAATTTAATTAAGTTAGCGTTTCTTTAACTTTATCAACAAATTATTGTTTTCACTTTGAATAAAAACAAAAAAGACTTACACGTACAGTGAAAGTGCGGTTCTCTTTCTTCTCCTTTGTTTTGTTTTGAACAGTGCGTGAAATCGGACATCGAGAGGCGCGAAACAAAATAATAGACACGTGACGTCTCGGCTCTAAACCACTTTACCAAAAACATGTCTCAGAAGAAAACATGTTTAGATATATGACATGTAAGTGCAATTCATATTTAGATTTTAAACATTTTCTTCAACATCTTTAGTCGTGACATGCAATAGAAATGTTTAGGCGCCAAACGCATTTTTACAGTGTATGTTATAATGCGTAGTTAATATCAACTTGATGGATAAAACGGTTTAACAGATTTAGTAATATACAAATGTGTTCCATAGGGCATAATGTGAAACAAGATCAGTAAAAGGGGCCATGCTGAATTAATGATCGGTACTAAAATTGTACATTTGGTATAGCATACGTAATTCATTTCAATTTGATGTGTGATATTCGTAAGAATTAGCAATTTACAACCAGTTACCATAGGATCCAGTGTTAATTTATAGATATTGAAAGTTAGTTATACATCTGTATTTATGATCGTTACTAAAATCTTTTTTTTTTTGTTTGATGACAATCATGTTAGATGCTACCATGCCTTGATTTATGAAACAGTTTTCAAAAACGAGCAATTGACAATATTTTCCCATAAGTTTCGATGTTAAACTAAAATTGGTGGTGTCGGTCATTTTAGAATTTAGATCAGAGCTCTTAAATCATATTTATTTGACTACCATCATCTTACCATGCCTAGCATTATAATTAAATTGAATTAAAAGGGTTTCAAGAACAAACAGTTTACACAATTTCCAATGTTAAACTATGTTCTATAAGATGGACATCTTGGAAGAGATACCAACATGCCAATCATGTATGAAATTTGTATTTCAGGATAAGTTGATTTTTTGTAATTCAAACTATCTCAAACATTTGTTGAACATTAGGAAAAGCACATAAAACTCGTGAAAATTCTTTGAAAAAATCTCTCATAATTGTGTCCGCAGATTTTGTTCAAAATTACTGGATAAGAATAATTTACTAAAACTTAACTGTAATCATAAAACAATACAAAAAAACCGAAGTTGCATAAAAAAAAGTAAATTTCGTTATGCTGTATACGTGTTTCAAGGAGTAAACTCTCATCAGCAGCATTAAAATCAAATAATTGGAAAGCCAAATAATTCGGTTGACGGTCTTATGTAGCGAAATTTGTCTAGTGTGAAAACTGAGTATTCTGACATCCTTTCAAGTTCGAGATCCGCCGTGCGCGGTCCCGGCTTATGAATAGGCCCGCAGCATCCTCTGAGCTTGGAGTATGAGTCTTCCTAACAGAGGACGCCGAGGGAACCCTGGGATATAGAAATAGGACCTAGTATCTCCGGCTTGCGGGGTGTGACCCCTCCTAAACGGAGGCTGACCCCGAGGGTCCCGGGATATAGAAATAGGACCCATTCCCTGGTTGTGCGGGATTAATAAATACACAACCCATCTTTCGGATGGGATGTAAACTCAGGTCCACATGTTGGAAGGAACGCCACGCTTCCTGCACGTTAAAGAACCCTTGTAGCAAGCTCTTTTAGGGGTGGTCCGTAGGTGATCGGCTACAAGGCTAAATTCCCCGCTCTTGACGATTTCACCCTACTTTTCCAGTGGCAGTCAGAATTTCCCTTCCCATGGCCCTTTCCATACTCTAAAGTGATTATTAAATAACAAACTTGTTCTCGTCTTGATATAGCTGAAATACTGCTGAGTAGACGTTAAACAATATTCAATCAATCAATCAATCAAGTTCGAGATAACCTTTTTTATTCCAAAGACAGATTCTATAAAGGTGGTTCAGAGGAATAAAAGAAATCAATCAGAATTTTTCAGAAATTAGTCAATTTTGGTTATCTCCCCTGATTACGATGGGTCTGCCATTAAGGAGTAGACGGATACCACAGACAGTACATTACTTACACTGATAAATTATTGAAAACAAGAAACATTTCCTAGTTGTTTTTTTTTTCATTTTAAGACATGTACATTTTAAAAAGTTTGAATTGAGCTTTTGTATTTTTTGTGTATTTTTTTAAATTGATAGGAATATCCAGAGAAATATGCTTCAGTGCAAGTAAATCTCATAGCACATTAAAATATTAATATTTCAGAGTAATCACAAAACCTGAAATGGTAAGTATAATGCCAGGTGTTACTATCCGAATAAACAAGTTGTCAACCTTTCTTGTGAATATCTGTACTCTTCATTGTCCCAATATACACAGGTACCTGTATGCTACTCTTTAATCTAACTCAACGTGTAAGAAATCAACAAGTTTTTAAACAAAACTTTTTTAATAAAAAGTTTGATTTAAAAAAATTGATTACAAAGAAATGAAATGAACTTTCGTGGAAAAATTACCTGAAAACATTTGTGATTTGTATAGCGACGTTTACCTGTCTTAAAAAAATAATTAATTCAAATACATAATCTCAAAAAGAATTTTAATAGAAAATGGAAAATAGGCGAATTCTCAGGAAGAATTTTAATAGAAATGGAAAATAGACGAATATGGCAAAGTGGCATATCAAACAACGTCAGAATACACATTTTTGCAAGATGTGTATTGCAGGTGTTTCGCTTGAAAATTTGGAAATACACGATTTTGAAATTTTGAAATGTCATAAATTTTGAAATGATTTTTTAAGATTCGTAATCGTAACAATCTAAAGCTTTCGAGGAGCCCCCGTTTTAGATATTAAGATATTCGATCAAGGTAAATGTAACACATATGCAATACACATCACTGACTGAACGGAACACGTAATGACCATATTTGAAGCCGATGGGGAGCTCCCTTTTCAAAACGAAAATGTGATCACTTCATAAATTATGAGAAATGCACATTATGCAATACACCTAAAGCATTCTAAGCTGATGGAGGACCCTATATTTCAAAATTAGAGCAATACAAGTAGTATATGGGGACAGTTCAGTTATCATTTGCGAGGGGACCAAGTGGGGGACCAGTCTGAAGTATGACGTCATAGGTCACGTGACCGGAAGTATGACGTCACCGGAAGTCACGTGACCGGAAGTATGACGTCA
>MJUU01004396.1:0-11587 GCA_002080025.1 Modiolus philippinarum | reverse complement strand
TGAACCGACGGAACAGTAAATAATCAAAATAAAATTTAATCTTTAAAATATCTGTAGATAAATAGACCTTGATTTTACTTGTGTTTTTCAATTTTCAAACGACCCAACTCCTTACTCAATATGAAAAAGAAAGGAAATGGGGTAAATGTCAAGGAGACAACATCCCATATCCAGGTTAAAACGACCAAAAACAAAACATCTAGAGGTTTTGTTCATTAAGTAAATCAACTGAATGCAAACCATCAATCAAAATCATTGCCAGAGTAAAAAAAATCGATATTTCCTATAGTCCCTGATGTGACAAACAGAATACAGAATTTTTACAGAAAACGTATCCCTTATTTATTTTTTTCTGATTTTTTTAGATTCACAATGACTTATTTTACCCATCCCTAAAAGAAGAAATTTCATTCATAATCTTGAAGGTTTTATGCTAATGAAGTATTTAAAACTGGAAGATGGTGTTTATTTGGAATGAATTACAAACGAAAATATTTTTAACAAAAATAACGGAAAATGCTTTATCAAATATAAATATTTCTTGAATTTTAGTAGAAATAATTTTGATTTACTCATTGAGAGATTTATTCCAAATACGTACACAATATTATAATCAATATTTATGTGTATTCCGATGTCGAAAAAATTAAATTAAATAAACAACAACGCTTAAATTTTATTTCTTTAATTTTTAATGTAATCTTGGGCAAAAAGCACTTACTGATACGTATTTTTATTTTCATTTTAGGTACATCCCGTGAATACGTTACCTACGGTACCTACAAATTGCACATTTTCAAAAAGCACATAAATGTTAAACATCTGCCTTGAAACTTATTTGTTGCCATTTTGTCATCTTTCATCTTTTCAACGACTCTATTGACATGCTTCTTTCTTGTGGAATAAACAGGTAATTAACAATTTATTACCTTACCTGTCCGGTACCATTCAATAATGAAGTAATCGAAAAAGCCCGAGTCTGGTCAAATCTGTCAACCTGTGTCGGATTTAGTGTTCCGAATGGAACAAGATGGCGACCCCCACGATTTCATTTCTGAAAACGTCTATAGTTTGCGAAATTAAACTTTAAAAATTGAACTTCCAAAAATAAGATAAAAAACTGAGAATGACAATTTTGTCTTTTTGTCCGATTTATACACAATGAAGCGGATTCAATAATTACAAAACCATTGAGTCCATGAATGAAGCAATTCTGTGCGTGCCAACCATTCACGTAGGACGAGGTAGTTTGCTGTCGGTTAAATTTTAAAGGGGTCCATGCAAGGACTGTTGTGACCAAGTTTTGTTCTAATTGGCCCAGTGGTTTTCGAGAAGATCTTTGAATGAAAAGTTTACGACGGACAAACGAGGGGCGAGTGACGGACGCAGGGCGCCAATTGATTACAAATGTAAGATTGGGGAAAGTGCTGCCAAGAAACAGGAATTTCACTGTTGCAGAAGTTTCTTAAAAGTTTGAAACCAAACGTATTATAGATGTGCTAGCCCTGGTGTTGTGCTGGTGATAGTTTCTTTGGTATCTTTAGTTTCGAGTTCATACATTGATATATTAGACAATGACAAATGTTAAATTGGGTAGATCATCATGAAGACATTGTCAAAATGCATAGCCATGTGCATAGAAAAATTTACAGTATGATTTTATTTATAGTATCGAAATTGAAATAATGTTTTTGGGTACTATTTTAGCCCTTTTTGAACTAACCTGACTTCATACGAACGAAGGAATAATCCAAACTCATCGGAAGCCTTTGTATAATAGGTCGGCACCAAAAGAGACATAACTTTGTCAGTATCCCATAAATATTTTTGCTTCCGGTTTAATTAATTCATGTATCCGTGAAGGGTTCAGTGTGAAATATTGAAGTTCCCCGTTGGCTGACATGTAGAATTAGGTGTTGACATGCCGGATACATTTTAAAGGTGAACATCCCAAGGCTAAAGTAACCAAGTTGGTTCCGATTGGCTTTGATTTAAACATATTTATTTCGCTAACAAAATGCAAAGGGAATCAGACACAAGTATTCAGAAACTAAATTTACAGTAACTTCGGTATTTTGTTATTTAATGCACTTTATAAAAGTCTTCTTACAATACAATGACAGTAATAATAAATTAGCTTCTTGACTAAATAAGAGATAATAGAATGCTATTCAAAAGTGTCCAATATTAATGTTTCTGGCAGACATCTTGGATTTATGTGGACTTTTCGGATTTATTTTTCAAAGGGACAGTTTTGAACAAGTTTGGTTCACTAACTGGGCAAGTAGTTTTAAAGGATAACTCATAATGTTTTTGCATAGGTTTCAAAGTAGAATAAAGTTCCTTGTTAGAGTTCAATTTTAAGGAGACCATTCAAGGACTGTTGTGACAAGTTTATTTTCAAATGGATCAGAAAAGATCCTTTATATGGTTATTTAGTCTTATTTAAAATTTCTAGGTATGGAGACCTTGATATGCAGTTTTGCAATTTGAACTTGACCCCTATTTGTTGTAGATGCTTTGGAAAAGAAACAAATTAAATTTTGTGAAACATTCCAGAGAATAGGGTGATAACTCCAAAATGAGTTATGCGGTTATGCTGATGTAAACTTGGATTTTATTGGCTGATTAACCACCTGCTAAATAACCTTGTCCGCCCTATACAACAAGACAATCAATAATCATGATAATGTAGTGTTTCACCTAGACCAAAGTCATTCAAAAGCGTACATTTAAGAATTGTAATTTCTACCTCAAATCTGTCGACAAAATTAATCAAGATTATACCGTCAAATATGTTAAATTATCCAAACTCCCTGAAAAATTGATCAAAATATACCGTCCACGATGTTCAGACACCAAATCGAACGCATTTTTGGTCCCATTTCCTTGAGATGGGTTGGAAAACATTAAAACCTCAGTCCTGGTTTGTTTGGATGCAATCTTGATGTAAGAGGTGTCCACAAAGTTTGTGATGGAACGTTTAAAATGGGAAAACATATCGGTAATTAAATTTGAAGAGATGATGAGTCCAGGTTGAAGATAAAAATAAAAGCGTTGTTCTGTTCCTTTGTTTTACTATAAACAACGACAGGATGTGAAGTAATTGCACACAAGGCAAACTCTCTACAAATAAATGGTAAAAATCAGTATTGCATGGACATTGCTTTTGTATTCCGGTATATACATGAAATCATTATGCTAAACTCCTCACAGGAAGGGATCTTGATGGAAGCTGTATACTAAGGGTACATAACTTAATTTGTCAGTTGGTAATGGTTCTGGAGCTGGCATGTCAGTTAACTGCTAGTAGTCTCTTGTGATTTCATGCATATGTCCGTATATTTAGTTATTTCACTTTCATTTTTCACAACTGACTCAGTCCTGTTGCCAACTGAATTTTACTGTTGTTACGAATTTCTTTTTTATCACATTGGCTATAGGGGGAAGGTTTGGGCCCAATAAAACTAGTTTAACCCCGCCGCAGCAGGTTTGCGCCTGTCCTAAGTCAGGAAATTTATTAAGCCTTTGTGTGTCTTGTCTTTTTTCTAGTTAGTTTACTTTATGTCTATAGGAGTCTAGGATTATGTTTATTTCGCTGAACTTGATTACTCTTTATTTAGGGACCAACTCCGACCTACCGTTGGGTGTGGGGCTTCCTCACCGTTCATTGAAGATCTTATTGTGGCTTTGAGTTGTTATTACTCTCCTTTGGGTCGTTGTCTCTTTGACACATTCCCCGTTTCCCTTCTTTTTCCTAAAAAAGGCAACGGAAAGTCTTCATCTTGAAATAACCATGAAGCCTACAAAAACTGGCTTCACAACTCATAGTGACATCATGAAGGCCCTACATGTACCATTGCCTTATGGAGAAATCATTGCTCGATGTCGAACAACACTACGTCCGTGTATCTTTTCTTGTATTCATGGATGCCAGATCACCAACAACTGAAAAAAACAACTGGCAAATTTATCTTAAAAATCGCTTTCCATCGTTGTCTTACAAAAGCACTTTAAAAGAAGACAATCACAACATATAACCAATCACAGTGCACTCAATCTATTTAAAAGAAGATGGCATATAAAAATCACTGTAGATGGCGAGAGAAAAAAAATCGAAGTTACCAAATGTACAATGCAACAATTTGAAAGTATAAAGCCCCATACCTGAAATATTGAGAGCTAACATCCTGGCACGGGGAAACTTTTTATCATGGATTCCATACTGCAGGGGAGAGAAACTCCAATCTGTA
This sequence comes from Modiolus philippinarum, assembly GCA_002080025.1. Classification (NCBI taxonomy): domain Eukaryota; kingdom Metazoa; phylum Mollusca; class Bivalvia; order Mytilida; family Modiolidae; genus Modiolus; species Modiolus philippinarum. The sequence continues at coordinate 7,334 of MJUU01004396.1, read as the reverse complement.
ACTAAAATTATAGGATACGGGGTAAATGCATTGGATCTCTTAAATACTTGTTTACAATGTTGTTCTTCATCTTGAAGTCACCATGTATTGGTACAGAATTTTTCTTGGAACTGTGCATTTACTACATAATTATCCTTTAATTGCTATAATGAAAGGGAACTGGCACCAACCACTTCGTTTTCCAAAATGTAAGTCAAAGAGGGTCATATGAAGAAAAAGGTTCCAGCAATTTTACAGCGCAGTTTGACAATTTATGCAATGTGATCAGCAATCCACTGTGGTTAACTTGTAATTAGATCGGATATGTTGTCGGGGAAGTAGGTTTCCCGGAAGACAAAATCAGGATTTTTAGTAGTAAACTCGACTGCCTACATTTTTTTCACAGAAATACATACACAACTCAGCATAGAATAAGCAAAATGGGTTCTTCCGAGAAATTCAATTTTCCTTGGCAAAAAACAGTTTTGATGTTAGGAAATCTAGGTTTACCGAACTAAACTATACTTTCCTACAGCAAATATAAGTCTGCTGTTAGAAACACATACAAATCTCCGCATCCAATAAGTTTCTGAAGAGTAAATTCTTGAGTGAGAGAAATAGTTTTCCTCTGCAAACAAAGGCAGTGTTAATCAAGTCCATAAAACCTATGTTCCCTATGGTTTTGCTGAGAAAACCCAAGTCTAGCTGCATTTTGCTCATTTTTGCTTGCCATGTGAGCAGACGACACATCAACGGCAGACCCATAAATAAAAACAATATGTCTGTGATCCCTAAAAGATGAGTCCAATTTCAAAAAACATATTCACCTTATGCAGTCGTCTTTTATAAAACAACTATAGTGATGTGTCCAAGTGTGGTTACAGTTGGCACAGAAGTGTCAGGGGAGAAGATATGGAAAGTTTTTTTTTTTCAACTGGTCAAATGTTAAAATAAACTATGTCCCCCAGTTTATGGCAATCTTAAAGTAGATTTCTCCTTTAAATGACTATAAATACCCCTTTCACAGCATTTTCGAATTCAACTGTCTGTAAAATGTGGACAAACTTCCAAAATTCCACCAAAATTAAGTAGAGATGCACATGTCCCACTTTTAATTGAGTTTCAAGTATCTGGATGAAGAACTGTGAGTAGTCGATTACACAAAATAGGTACCCTTCCTATGAATTTTGTCCAGAAATGAGTAAGTTGAACTACCCCTCAATTTCAGAAAAAAATACAAAAAACCACAATAGAAGTTGCACATGTTCAATGTTGTTAGAAACAATCTGCAAAGTTTCAGACCGATGCGTTAAACGCTGTGAGTGGAGTTGATTTACAAAACGGGTGCCCAGCCTATAGAATATTGTTGAAAGATGAGTAAGTTCAACTGCCTTTAAAATCCGATAAATCAAACATTGTCAGGAAAGTATTAGGTGCACACTCAGCAAAATTTTAGACCTCTTGAAGAAAAAACTGATAGAGGAGTTAATTACACAAAATGCATACCCTTGCCTATAGCATATTGTTGAAAAGTGACATTTTAAGTGTCCAAATATCTGTAAAATCGCCAAAAATTCATAAAATGCAACCAAAATAAGAGGTGCACATGTTCAATGTATGTAGAAATATCCTGCAAAACTTCGGGTAATTGATGTAAACCTGCAAGAGGATTTAACTTCACAAAAGTAGTACCCTATGTGCGGACAGACGGATAGAAGGACAGACAGGCTTAAACCTATATACCATCCAAACTTCGTTTGCCGTGGATATGATAATATGGAAACCCATAGCATTTTTATATGGGACCACTTTAACACCTCTGTCAACAAGTTTGGTTACAATCGGCCCATCAGCTCCAATAGAGGGGATCTCGGATTTGAATGTGTATACCCATTTGCTGTCATGGAAATGTATGAAACTTTTACACGGAACATGAACATATAACGTAGAACAGGCTTTTGCAGAACTATACAAGGGAAGCTAGTAAAACTTGTTTTTCTTTACAGACTTGTTTCATTTGAATCAAAATGTTGAGTGGTAAAATATACATGAAATGCATGGGTGTTCCACAGAACACATGTGTTGCCTGCACTATATATATATTTCAGAATTCTGTGTTTGAAATAGAATTACAAAGTCAATGTTGCACATCTACATTATAATACTGAAGCATACATTCCTCCAAGTTTAATGGAAAAATACCCAGCCCTTTATGAGGAGTTGGGGATAATAGAGGCATGTCCTAAGACTCGATAACATTAAGTGCAAGTTCAATAATAATATGGAATTCTGGAATCAAATGAAAAGAAAGAAAAATAAAATGCATAGTACACATCTGCAGTATACACTGAAATATTCCTGCAAGTCTGGTTGAACTTTATACAGCTGTTTAGGTGGAGTTGTGGATAATGGGAGACATATCCTATGACTCCAATAAGCTGTAATGACGAAGTCCAAAAATAGCGTGAAATTAAAATAAAAAACAAATGTACAGAAAAACAAAATGCATGGTGCATATCTTCAATATATACTCAAGCATTCCCGCAAGTTAGTTCAAAAATACAAAGCATTTTAGAAGGAGTTGTGGAAAATGGAGACATGCCCTCAAGACTCTAATAAGCAAAAGTCCAAAAACAACTGTAAATCTAAAAAAAAAACAAAATTATGGAAAAACAAAATGCATGATGCTCATCTTCAACATAAACTGAAGCATTCCTGCAAGTTGAAAAAAACAAAGCTGTTGAGGAGGAGTTGTGGATAACGGAGTCGAACCCTCAAGACTCCAATGAGCGACAATGACAAAGTATAAAAAGCACTGGAAATTTGAAAAAAACTAAATTAAAGAAAAAACGAAATGCATGGTGCACATTTTCAACATATACTAAAGCAATTCTGCAAGTTTGATTAAAAATACAATGCCGTTCAGGAGGAGTTGCGGATAATGAAGATGAACCCTCAATACTCCAATAAGCGAAAATGACAAAGTCCAAAAACCACCATGAAATCTGAAAAAAAAAAAACAAAATTAAAGAAATACAAAATGCATGGTGCTCATCTTTTACATATACATCTGTACTGAAGCATTCCTGCAAGGGTTGAAAAGTGGCAAGCGGTCAAGGAAGGATGCGGATAATGCTTAATTTTTTTTAGCCACACAGCCAGACGGACAGTCCGACAGACGGACGGACGGGCAGACAGATGGACGATCCTGCACTTTCGGCAGGCGACGCAAAAATGACAGCTTTTATAGAGGCATATACTGTAAACCAACTTATTTTCGCGAGCGATTTATTTTCGCGATCTTCGCGAACGGGAAAATATCGCGAAAATAAAACGCCGCGAATATTTATATCCCTTATACAAATGTGTAAGCATAAACCGAAAATCGCGAAAATTAGTTGCCGCGCAATTGACAAGGAGAAACAAAACGCGAAATAAAGTAGCCGTGAAAATAAGTTGGTTTACAGTACTTGTTTTGATATGTTTCTGGCTTGTTAGTTGTATCAGCTTTACACTGATTCCACATAATTGCCATTTTCATACGGGATACCCATTAGATTACAAAAATCTGTACATTACATATACTCAACCATAAATTTCCGGAAATTTTAAAGATATGTCTAGAAATTATGTTTCCAAAATTCAATGGGTCCTAGAACCCTAAATGCATTTGTTATACGTTTTAGACTTTCAATCTTCCAAAAACATGTTGTCATTGTTAGAAGCTTTTTTAAGCTTTGTCCGCAGGGACAATGACCAAATTTTCACGTAGGCTGGTCAGACTGAGATCCACGACGGGATCTTCAAATATACTGGGATTTCCAGACTTCATTGCTGTTTTCAAGCGCCGTATGCGATTCACAATTAATGACTTATGGACATGATCCAGTCGGACAATGTATCAACGCAATACCCAGTTGTAATTGAAAATGGAAGTTGCAATTAGATCACTTTGACATTTTTATTTACACATCAATTTCCTAGATTAACATTTACATTTTACATGATATCGTGGTTGAAATACATTTCAGCAATTACATTTTCACAACTGCTTTTTAAAATATGGGAAAGTTTTGATAAGTTTTCCGAAACTCTCAAAGACCACTCATTTCTTCAGATTGTAGTGCATCTTAATATATATGCCAAATTACAAAGACATGGCAGGGAGAAAACAAGACAGCAGGTTCCAATGAACATTTGTGATATCTGTTCAATAACGTAATTGCTGGCAAAGTTCTGTTACTTTGGTGCAGACCCGTGTGCACCCGTCATGCAACATAACCGCCGCACACAGGAGACTTATTTTAACATTGGACACATGCAAACCAGATCTTGTAGGGAATCAGGCGGATTGAAAGTAAGCTGGACACCAATGATATTTATCGGGTACATATTTTGGTGCAGATCTCTTTCCAAAATGTCCGGCGGATGAGGAAGTCAGTTTGTTCTTTTATATGTAACAGATCAGGTTAATACACGGACTAGTTAAAAAGGGAAAAAATACAATAGCCAAAACTCTTTATTTATTTACCGACAAAAATGTAAATGGGTCATTCTCAAAACTTATCGATATTTGTGTTATTCGGTTGTATACATGATATAGGGTATTTTTTTCACTTTTTAAAATTTTCAGGATGTATATTGGTATATGTATGGAGTGATTTGTAATACAAAAATTATCTCTTTATGTCTAATTCTTTGTTTAATTTGACTTCAAAAGTGGCAATTTTGGTAAAAACCGTTTGTGTTTTCGCCGTGATAGCAAAGATATGTCAAGGTATCTTTAAAAAAAAATTCAAATTCAAATTCAAAATTTCAATATTTATTTTCTATCAAATAATTTTTTGAGAATAATACATAAACGAAACCAAACACGTACATATTCAATGAAAAAAATACAGGAAAATATGTATGCTTTTCGCCGTGTCCCTTGTGTTACTGTAACCGTGTAATTCAACCAGGAAGTAAGGGTTATCTCTCTTACTGATTAACTAAGTGACTTCCTGAAGTACTACTTTATCTTTGAAGTATTGAACTATGATGCTATTCAAGCCTAAAAATCCACCTCTTAGTTATGCAGGGTAACACCGTAATTTTTATTTCTGTCCCTGTTGTTACTGCATTTTCTTTTATTCTTCATATATACTACTCAACAAAAGAAACGATACACAGTTAATTTTGTAAGTATTTTTGTATTTCGCAATTTAAAGTTTTTATTTTAGTGTATTTATATATTCAATGCCAAAACGCATTTGATTAATCCATTTTTAGATCAATTCCGAAACGGATACGATGAAAATCCGGAATGAAATTTTTTCGCCCTATGATTGAGTTTGCCGTTACCGGACGGATAATTTAAATTGTTTGGTGTCAATAATCGGGACACTTCATCAGATTACAAATGTAACAATTTGCCATTTCAAAAAGTTGAAAACAATGTCTCATTGCCCCGATCAATCCAAAATCAACGTGAACAATGAATTATCGCGATCAGACCTTCAATCTTGATTTTTGCACTCTCAATTAATCGTTATGTGAAAAGAAGACCAAACTAAGGACTTTTTATCTGAAGCAAATGTGCCCATCGAATGATTAATCACGTGACAGCCGGGCCTGTGAGACGTCACAACGTCAACATCGCGTAACACGCTTTTACACTTATGAGAACGGAAGTTGAAATCGGAAAGGAGGCCTGAGGGATTCATGATCGACATAACAACAGAATTTAGAAGTGAGCCAGTTCGAAAATGTGATAGTTTGGTAAAAAGAAAATATAGACATTGTCACTATTTAGGTCTGCAAAAAGAAATTCCGGATAATGACCCTGACCGTGACCGGAGAGGGTTCAGAACTTTAAGAGACATTTTTCGGCATAAAGTTAATTCTTACGTGCAAAAAATACATTTCATCTACGAGTTGTGGTTCTCTGCTGGAAATTTAAATGTTAATATTGATAAAATCTGTGTATCGCCCTTTTGTTGAGTAGTATATTTAATTAGCACCAGGTTGTGACCAGTATTTGTATTTAGTAATTTGCTTTGCAGGACAAGCTGATCTATTGTACAAGGGAACATACGATATGAAAAAAAAAATTAGTAATGAATATATCCCTTGTGTTACGTAACAATAGTGACCAAATTCGTAAAATCAGGGGCGACAAGTTGATTGTTTGAGAGGAAGACAAAAACAAATGTAATCACGCCGTGCACAATATTTTTCTAGTTCATCCTTTTGGAAACACAGGTCCTTATTCATAATAGTGAGGGTTTTTGAAACATAATAACAGACAGTAACACAAGGGACAATTTAAAAAAGTAACACAAAGGACATTTAAAGTAACACCAGGGACATCCATGATTGCTAACTCAATAATGCAACTTCGATATTACCATTGAATACAGAGCAAATTTAAAAGTAAATAGAGCAATGAATCAGTAATTTTATACTTATTAATTCGATATTTTTACAAAACTAAACATCTATTAGAATGCACAAAAATCTGATAACAAAAGTAGCCGAAACATTAACATACAAAAACAAATCAATTTTGGCATGCTAAAATTCATTTGGTTTAGCTTTTCTTTTATTTCTTAGAAAGAGGGGAGTAATAAATTAGTACTAATATGTTTTCAGAAGTAAAAAATAAATGTAAAAACTTTCAAACAACGGCAGTAGAATACCGAAGGAACAAGAGAAGCGATGACTACAAAAATCGAAGTCCAAAGACATGGCAGAAACGGTAACAGATAAAAACAAAGACAAAACAAGGACGTGAGACAGCTACAATGCACGGAAATAAAAAGATAACATTAAGAACTAAGGCACTCATAGTGTGAACTCCCATGAAAACCGGGAGCGACATCAGGTGCTCCGGAAGGGTAAGCATGTCCTGCTCCGCTAGCGACACCCGTCACACTATCAGTAAGGCATAAAGTGTTTTCAAAGGTCTGTTTGGTAGCGGATTGGTTAATGTTATTTTCTAACCCTAAGACAAAAACCAATGAAATTCATGATACATGTTACTTCTCTAACCCTCAAACAGTATCATGGTGAAATTTTGAAAAGCTTTTTGTAAATCTCTATAGTATGAAAACAATCACAAGGACAAATCGGTAGCACAAACATCACTCACGAAGACAAAACTAAAATGTTACAGTATGATATACAAGACAACACGAAAAACTAAAGCACTGACAGTGTGAACTCCGATAAAAACCGGGAGTGACATCTGGTGCTCCGGATGGGTAAGCATGTCAAAACATTTTTAATTGATAATGTTGTAGACATCAAATGTCACTTGTGTTACCAAATGTCCCTTTTGTTACCTGCTTGAGCGATTGCAGGATGCCTGTATG
>MJUU01004393.1:12207-29339 GCA_002080025.1 Modiolus philippinarum | reverse complement strand
CTCTGATTTTTTTTTTTTTTTTTGTCTCATGGACTTCGACTCCTGGCCAACCCGTTCCATAATTTTGTTATTACCCCCATTTACAATAGATGTGGCATATGTGAAATTTTATTTTCAGAAATTTTGGTTTTTTTATCAATGTCTATTCATAATAAATTTGACAGCAAAAAAGATTTTTTTTCAAAGTGTTTGTCATTATGGTTGTAATAGCTTGTACACTCACCATAGATTTATATAGATATAAGTGAGTTATCTTAACTGTTGAATATTTTACGAAAGGATATGGAGTAAATGAACATGAGACACTAACATATTTTTGAACTCCAATTACAATAATTTTAATGAGCTGAAGTACATTTTAAATAAAACTATTTGAAAAAGAGGCAAGGGTTTGAGCATAACATGATTTTAGTCCTCTAATACATACTATACTAAGTGTGATTGCACAATGAAATAGCTGTAAATTTTACACATCTCTTGGCTAAGAATAAATACTCAAACATGTCATAATTTATATCGATTTATAGAGGAATTTTTCCTTCATTCCTTCATCTATAGTACATTTTATGTAATTTATTTCTTGAATATTCAATGAGTAAATAAGAAAATCTGGGTATATCTCTTGCAAATGTTTAAAACTTTACTGGAAAATCAACCAAAAAAAATCATTTCACTCGTGTACCACCAGATTTTTGAATTTTGCTTGGAACTGTAAAGCCTTGTTCTGGATTTATATGGAGTATTTTAAGTAAATGCTACTATTATTTATAGTTCTCGCCAGTTATGCATGTTTTAAGCATTTTATGAGATGTAATTTAGTATACAAATAAACATTGTTTATAATCATTTCAACATCCTGACATCTGGATTACAATCGAGTGACAAACAACGAGCCATAATCGCACTCTGGTTACACAAAGCTTTGCATATATTCTCAAGCAATAAATTGTTATTCTGTAGTGACTGTCATATTTTGGAAAAATAGGCAAGAGGTTGAAATCAGAATTCAAAATATATTTTGAACCCCTTCTGTGTATTTTCATGTTTTGTACTGGGTCCTAACAATATACTTTTTTGTATCATTCTTGTTTTTCTCTGTTGCCGTTTTCTCTGTGGACCGCTATGAGATATCTGTTTCCCAGATGGCAACATATCTTTCTCTTTGCCACTAAAATTTGATTTTCCTCTACCGGATTTGACTTTGCTGCCGGAGTTGACATGTTCGGCACGATGGGTGTCTTGTAGGAAGCGGGAGATGCTTGCTCTGCCGGTGCACCTGGTCTCGCCCATGGTTTTGTTGGGTCCGTGTTGTTCATTTTTGTATGTGTGCGTGTCTCCGTTTTCTTTTCAGTGCCGTGCTCGTGTTGTGTCTTCGTTTCTTCGTTTTTCCGGCGTTGCCATTGTCCTTGGATTGTTCTTTTCAGACTGACGGTTCGGTTCTCACTTACTTTACTATGTCTTTGGGCTTCGATTTTTGCGATAATCACTTCCCTTGTTCCTTCGGTATTATACTGCCGTTGTGTCTGGTATCTTACATTTAGCATCTCCTTAAGAAAGTTCTGTCCTCGTTTTTTGACATTTTACACTTGCAAGACATGAAAAATAACAACTTTTTGTATATTGTGTTATAGTTGAAGTTATGTATTTTAAGTAGTTTTTATGTCATTGTTTTCGATATAAGTGCAGCATTTGCATCGATACTAGGGCATTCCTCATTGTCTCATAACATTTGCCCATGGCGAAAAATTAAGACAGACTTGATTTATCAAGATTTTTATTAGGCTTTTTTGTGTCTGTTGTTCGACTCTGTACCTGTGGGTTATTGCTGAAAAACATAAATATACTTGTATTTTAAATTAGGTTTGTTTAATGGCAGTACCGGGGTGCACACAGTAAATAAAACTCCATGATAACTCCGAAGACAATATTTTCCAGAAAATAATCAAAACCTTTTATGTCTTATTTAGTAATGTTGATTTTTTTTGCACCTACAAAACAAAGGATAATACGGCATTTTTTTTTTTTTGCCTTTCCCCATTCCCGGGACTTGAAAACGCACATAGCATTGCTCATTGAATTTCTTTCTTTGTCCCCCTTGTCTATTATTTTTTTCAACATATGGTTCCCTCAATGAAATAAGTATAATGGATAATGGAAAAGTGTTCATTATCGTGAAATTTAGACTGCCCTTTGGACAGTGGTATTGACTTCAATGCAGATAATGACCACGCCTTCGGCTTGTCATTATCACAAGCTCAGTCAATACCACTCTCCCGCTGGCAGTCTTTATTCTACAATAATGACCACTTTTTCAATAACTATTTTATACATAAAAGTTTCTTTTCAAACGTTGCTAACTTTGTTTGAATCAAACAAAATTAAGCATTCAGTATTTTGACTGGATTCCCAAGTGAGAAGGCGTTAAGGTTGCAAAAAACCACTCAGATATGATATCTGTTGTCAACTGGTAGTGATCTGGTAGCCATTATTCTTGACTACTGAACTGTGAATTGTATGTCAACTTGTTGAAGCAACTTGAGTCTTACCGAATGCAAAACCAACTTTAGGATTTCCATCTTCATCTATTGTGCGGCGGAAAGTTACTGCAGCTACTGCTTTTTCTGACGCATCAGTGAATATGATTTTTTTTTTACTGCTTGGCTTAGGTTAGGTACATACGTATGTAAAGTTCTCTTATGTAGTTCGTATTGCTGAGTTTCCCATTCTGTAGCAATGGCACCCGGGACTGGTTCGTCCAACTCAACTGTGGTTGAAGTCAGTTTTAGTAGAATTAGCTTCCCTTGGATAATTACAGTTTTACATATACTCAATAAGAAAAGGGGGTTGTACATGTATATGCTGTATTTCGTAGATAATACACCTCTTTAAGTGTTAGGCTCCGTATCCAGTAATCGCTTGAAATGGAACATGTCTCTGTTGATGTCTCAAATTAGCCCATATTTCGCTGAAGTGGTTGGTTGTTGGCTTCAAGATCTAAATTTTTCAATTTTGTGCTAAGTCGCGATGTGAAAATGCTGACATATCATCAGTAATATTTAATGTAACTTTGTAGAAACGGAGTGTTTCCGTACCCTTCTAATGCTTATTGTGTATCTTTGACTACTGTGACTGCCTCTTCCACTTTAGGGAATGATGTTTATCCATCATCAAAATAATAATAATCTTTATTCTTGAAATTTCTAAACATTTTGGCCATGATCTGTCTCTAAGGTCTTGTGCAACACTAAAGTTGCACTTGAATTGAATGGGATCTTGCCAAAGACACGGATTCTCATTTGGTATTTTTTCAATCCCGTATCTACATCAATGTCTCTATACTACATGAATCTCAGATAGTATCTGTGATCATCTCCCACTACAAAGCAATTGATGGAACATATGCTTAACATCAACAGTAACAACAGCCACCCTGTCCTTAAACGTATCAGGACTCCAAGTAAACTGTTTGATCAGTCTTGGCAAGATATTAAAGCAATGTTGAGAGATACTCCGTCGAACGTTGCATATGAATCGAACACGCCCCTTATCTGTCATGTTTCTTGGGATGGTTAACTCCAAACAACACTAAATAGTGAAATTCTTCTTGTTCTTGAAATGGTACAGCACCTTTCGCATAGTTGTATTGTAATATCTTCGACATAAATGCTATAAAGTGTTTAAGGTAGATCGACACTAATACCAGGCGCATTCGATTAGCGCATTTTCGAAGCACAAGTCGGATGCGGAATTGACTGGATTTTCAAGCCGGAATATTCCTTATTTGGCCTTTTCATTTTGACGTCATACTAGATTGTCATACATTTTCCCGCGAATTAACTCCCTTTTCCCGTAAATATTGTCTATTTCATAAACTATATAAAATATCTCTCATTATCAAACGGTGACATATAAATTTTTTCAGCTCAACATATTGCTAAAATATATAGCTCTGAAGTATAAAAAAATTAACAAAATCTGTCTGATATTTATTTCATATGAAAGCTAAACAATAAGCATGTTCTCACAGTTCCCTATATATTCTTTGTAAATATCGCTGAAAAATACTGAATTTTGCCTGATTTTCAAGGCCTGATAACAGGAAAAGATGATCGGTGACATATCATTTTTATTTTTATTTTATTTTTTGAACAAATGGACTAAGACGTACAAAATATCTTAAAAAAAATTCTGTCTGATATTTTTATTAGGCTCGAACTACCTTAAATGTTCAGAGCTTTCCTTCTCAAGCTGTTTCAGTTGAATTATGCACTTTTCAAAGCTTGTAGCCTGTTGTTGGGAAGTCATTGTGTTGCCCGAAATGGCAACGGAGATAACAAACTGCATCACTTTTATCATGGATGCGGGGTTGTCAACAAGCATAACATATCAGGCAAAGTACTCTTACACACACTGTCATTTTGAAGTCGTGCTATCTCTAAGGTTACCCGGCACCTGAATAGGTTTTCAGGGGCTTTGGCTACAGAGCTGCCGGGCGCGTCCCCAGGTGGTGGATAGGGGAATGCCCTGTCTTTGCGGGGTATTCAGGTCATAATACGGAAAGCCTGACCGCGAACCATTGTAGCCAAACTGTGTGGAGAAACGCCACGCTCCATGCAGTATAAAGACCCCTTCTATATATCTCTAAAGAGAGCAGACGCACTGGGTGTCGTATAGAAGGCTAAATTTCCTGCCCCTACCCATTTCTCCCCTTTTCCAGTGGCAATCAAAAGTCGTTGCCCCGGTTGTCCCTTCCACCTTTATTTCTTTCTTCTTTTACTTACAATCTGTTTTGAATTGGTTAACTTGTTCTCGTCCTGATATAGCTGAAATATTGCTCATTGGACGTTAAACTCTAACTAATCAATCAATCAATATCTCTAAGGTTAAAAATGTCATTACTAAAAGCCATTGTAGTTACATCAAGTGGTATCTATGGTGGCATGTTAGTGACATCGACTTGTCAAGATGTCAAGATAATTTATCGTGATATTTTCAAGATTTCTGAGTTAACAATTTAGTTTACCTTATGTTGACTTAACAAAACAATTAAATTTAATCAACTTATCATTGAAATTATCATGATAATTATCTTGTTAAGTCAACATAATGTAAACTTAATTGTCTCAGAATGATGATTATCTTATCAAGTCGCCTTAATCTCGAAAATATCATGATCAGATATTGGTGATAACGTGAAACAACTATGGCACATCAGAGCATTATCATATGGAGACGTATATGGACCTATAGTTGTAGCGATAGCAACGTGTTATGTCGACATAATTATGTCGACTTGACAGATATAAGTTATCAATTACACTTAATTATGTCGACATAATAAGCAATATGTTTTCAAGTCAACTAAATTTAGACAACTTGTTACGTTTTTATATACACAAGTCAACTTAACTAAGTTGACATAATAAATAAGTTTAAGATGTTGAAAAAAATATGTCAACATATTTTTTACCAAAAAAAATAAGTTGACAAATTTAAGTTAATTTATTTACATAAAAAAACGCTAAGACGATCAGATAGCAACGCTATGTCAACTTGTTAATATATCTTTGCCGCCATTATTCGTCGTCCTGAAGGTAATGCATGTATAATGGCTGAGGGAACAGGCAGTATGGTATCGGTAAGTATGTAAATCAAATTCCAACACCTAGCAATAGTATAGGAATTGATCAAATATCTAAAGTGTGTCAGTGAAATTTTCTAGTATTCTGTAGTACAAGTTAGCTTTTAATATCTACAATACTATTTGTTTGTGAGTTACCATTAGCTTTCATCCCATTTTAGCCCACGTGGCAAAAGGTCATCAGGGCTTTTGTCATCACTTGGTGTCCCTCGTCCGTACATACACTTTTAGAAACCACCTGTCTCCGGAATTAGTAAACAGTGGACACAAACTTTATTTAACCGATTGGATCTGCCATACATATACGTCATTCACAATTAAAAATAAGCATCGATCAATTATGCAAAGTATTTTGTGCCATTGTATACATTGTTCACTGTGCCATTACTAGGCAATTACTAGGCATTGCTCACTGTGTCATTACTATCCATATATCATAGGTAGAACAGTATTGATCACGAGTAAATTAATGCTGCGTCATGATTAAAATGAGGGAAACTTTGACGGCAAATATAGNAAGGAAAGCTATCAAAACTTAACATATGTGAAATATATACTGCAAGTTTATAACCATTGATGTTTGCATGAAGCAAGGATTATAGTTGATGACATTGACCTAATTGACTTTTTACCTCAGGTCAAAATGAGTATTAGGGAAGGGAGAAATGCCGTCTAATATGAAAGTAATGATTTCTCTTTCAACTAATTCAACTAAGTGTCAACTATTTAAACACGGAATATAATTTACGAGCCATTCACCGTCCCCACCGTATTATGGCTATTATATTGATTTAATGAACAAATACACAGTATTAATTGTGTGTGTTTTGTTCATAACTTTTCAGTTAGGCTTAAGGTTGAAGGTTTCTTGGGAGCCTAAATATTTTTCTCACTTTTTTCTATAATGTATTCAAGATGCTCAGAAAGGGGTGAAAGCATTATATATATATACAACAAAACACAATATACACATATAAATAATATAGAATTAAAAATCAAATACTATATTGAAATTATTCTCCCTACTTTCTTTTTACATTCAAAAGACGACATCATTTTGATCAATTGCTTATTTTTGTCCAGTTTTTCAAATTCTGGGAAATTTTATTAATATTATTTTCGACAAGTGAAAAAGTAATGAATTTCATTTTCAATTTCATTTAGAGTACAATATTTACAAATTCTATTTTCTTATTTTCTCTTTAACTGTTTTTTATCTGCCTCCCTCGATTTCTAAAAAATGATCACTACTTATACGAATTTTACATAAATTTTTCCTATTTTCATGGTCCATTTTTAGGATAATTATATTCTTCAATAGTGTAGGATTGTTTTTATTGTTTAAGAAATATTTATTGTTTACTTTAGATTTATTTAATTTTTTTTTCAAAATTCATGATGAAAACTTGCTTCAAATTATTTTTTTCAGTCCTTCTCGGTTATTGTTTTTTTCAAAACATTTAGCATTAAAATAACAAGACACACCGCGATCCATCCTAACTACTTAGATACGGGTAGATATAATATAAAAATAGATGTCAAAAATCATTTTTATATCAAAATTTAAAGTTTGCTTTCTTAATTCACAGAATCAATCCAGCCTCTGTTCTTTACCAGAAGAAATCATTATCAGCATACTGAAATGTTTGGATGTACCGGATCTATTGAACATTAAAAAGGTCAATTTAAAATTTTACAGTTTAGTAAATGGTCGAGGCGTTTGGAGCGAGTTTAAGGAAATACGCATTCGAGGGGTATTTTTATACAAGAACCTAACTCGTTACTTAACTGTTGCTCGAAACCTAACGAAGTTATATATTAGCGCCATCGTCTGTTCTGAACTCACGTTTTGAAACTATTGCACAAAGCTTGAAGTTCTTGTTTTGAGAGGGTACTATTTCAACAGCAAAGACGTGCCTTTATTGTCTAGTCTTTCGTCATTTAAGCATCTAAGAGGGTTAGATATAAGTGAATTTACTACATTAGATCACAATTTTTTAGTTCAGCTGAGCGATTCCTTAACACATTTGATAAGTCTAAGAGCAATTGACACTTTAAGAATTGATCCCGGACTTATGTGGCAGTTACTCAACAACTGGTCGAGGATACGTAGCATAGAAATTGATCCGACTGGCAATCGTTTTGAATGGTCCAATATAGTACACAAAAACTTACAAGTGACCTTTTCGCACATTATCATTGATTATATCCCGTCTGATCGTTTAGAATATGCCAGGCATGTTTATTCGTGCCCAGAACTTCGAGACTGTGAGAATTTGGAAATTGTAGATTTGAGATGGTCATATTGACCAAACTATGTTGACAGTTATTTTTCAGAGAGAGACAGAAACTAGTATTATCAGACTTTTTTTTATTTTGTAAACTCTTCCTTTTTTGGTTGTCGCATCATGTTGTTGCCAGATTTATTCAATATGTTTACGTGTTATGTGAATGCATCTTATAGGCCAGCTTTTATTGTCGTTCTTCATCTTGAAGTCACCACTGACCAATAACTTCAGTTAGTATGTCTTATCCGAGGTCTATATGCTTTCCTAGGTCGATATAACATGATATCGACCTATTATTTTCCATAACAATCAGAAATTTAAAATCTTTCAAAACAAATAGATAATATATGGCAATGCAATGTTTTTTTTTGTTTTGTTTTTTGTTTTTGTTTTTTTAGGGGGGGTCAGTGTATCTTAAAATCAGAATTAAAATAAATATAACTTTACAAAAATAAACTAGAGGCTCACCTGAGCCGGTATCACTCATCTGAACACCATCAGCCTGTTCTAGGTACAAATGTGAAAGAGGAGCACCAAAGGATTTATTGTAGTCAAGTATTACTTCAATTGACAAAGTTGCAACATTTTGGTGAACAAGGAACAATTACTCTTACATGACTTTTTAGATTTGCCNGCAAATTAAATGTTTTATCAATTAACAAGTAACCTCTGTCTTTTATCGATTTCAAAATAGAAACAAAGTATGCAAAAGTTGAAAAATTTTGATAACCAAAGGGCAAAAACTCCAACATGGGTTTCAGAATTTCCTTCAAAATTGAAGCGTAGGTAGATCTTAACATGGTAAACCTTTTATCAATTAACACTTGACCTCTATCCTTTATGATTTTCGAAATAGAAGACAAAGTATGTCAAAATTGAAATATTTTGACAATGGACAAAAACTCCTTCATGGGTTTCAGGATTTCCTTCAAAATTGACAGGTAGGTAGATCTTGACATAGCAAACATGCTATCAATTTACACTTGGCCTCTATCTTTTATAGTTTTCGAAATAGAATATAAAGTATGTAAAAATTGAAAAATTTTGAGGAACAAAGGGCAAAAAACCCTACATGGGTTTCAGGATTTCCTTCAAAATTGCATGGTAGGTAGATCATAATCGGAATGTTTCTGTGACTAACGTTGATACATCCTCACAATGTCAGGGGTCCTGTGTCCACTCGTGTCCGTGGGAAAATGTCAGGGGTCCTGCTTCCTCTGTTGTCCGTGATCCCACGGACACGAGTGGACACAGTACCCCTGACATTGTGAGATTGACCAATAACACTAGCTGGTTCATAAAGTGTCATCACTGTTAATATATGATAACAATGGTGGTCATTTTGGGTCTTTGATGACCCCTAAATAAAGCATTTTTACTTCCATGTAAAATTACCTGTATTTGGAATCTTATTGGTCATTTCAAACTCACCATAAATGTTAAGCCACGATAAGACTTGAGAATAGGTGATACTCTTGACAAAATTATATTCATTTTTATTCTGGAATTTGCAGAAATTGCACCAACCCCTACAAAGACATTATTATCATAGGATTTTCTCGGTTGGGTATTGTCTCAGGAAATTAATGTTTAAGTTAATCACCATGGCAATTTTCCTAAATTGGTCATTTTACTGTTAGACTAAATTAAATACAGATATATTCAAAGTTGCATTTATTTTTGAAAATACAATATGTATAACGTTAAGAAAAACGCCATTTTTAAGGAATTTCAGGAGGTTCGAATTAGCCCCATCTTTAACACGCCAAACCTGGTGGAAATTAATGAAACAATGTTATTTTTGTTTCTCATTGATCTATAGCAACGTATAAAATCCGTGACATGAATCCTTTGGCAATTATTTGTGATTTTGAACTAGCTATTCGTTCAACTTCGGTATGGTGTCGGTCTTTTAGTGCTGAAATGAAAATCACTAATAAACTCCAAAGATTTTTACTTCTTGATAAAATCTGGCAACAAAAAGCTGTGACACCGAGAGGAGGAACAGCAATATATTTAGCCAAGTTATGGCGAATAGATTTAAAATTGGCACATGCATAAGTACACTTTTATAACCTGTATATGTCGTAATAAATCAAATCAAATATATATTTATATTCAATTATTCACTGGAAGGGTTATTTGAGCTAATGTAACAATTGGCCGTCTATTTAACTTTTGACCTCTGAAACCACACGAGGAATGTGTCCCATAAAAATCCTTTGTGTCCACTCCTGCTCCTGAATGGCTGGTATAAAAATAAATCTTTGATGAAATAGCGCAGCCAAAGGGAACCAACTTTGACAGTTTATCTATGGGACGCTAATTACAAATATTTGACAAAAAGATATGGAGTAGATGCATTGAATCGATGACATGTGGCTCCCATGGATTTGTTTTTATTGACTGCAATATCATAGTCCTTACCAGGAATCATCTACTACTTAAATTTATCAAAGTGATATGTATGGCTTGCCGTTAGTGGAAGTTTTAATATTTACGTTGTGAGTACCGTTAAAATAAAGTCCTGTCCAGTCTGGTCAGAGAAATTACATATTTGCCTTTTGGGTCTTTTTATACTCCAATGCATGGCCGACTAAAAGTAACTCCCCTTGAAAGGCATGTTACAGCTTATTTTATTATATTATTTACACTCTGCTAAAAACTTGAGCATCTTCTAATATTTAGTGCAATTAAGTAATCTAAGGAAAAGCCAACTTTCTCTAATTTTAAGCAAATTTCATCAACTCCTGACCGATTGGAGAAAAATATTTCTCCTTACTAGTGAGATTTTTGTTCTCGGCTTGTCATTGGTTCAAATTTCTTCATTTTACTGATACATCATGAAAAAAGGCGACCATGCCTGATGCATAGTGATAAAAGAACACAACTTTTTGAGCACGTGCAGGAAAAGATGGCAACGTTTTCATTAAGCTTGGCAATAAAAGCATTGGAGAAACAGCTTCCACAACTGCATTCGAGTAAAAACGACATTTCTCCACTCTTGATAGTTAAATTTTCAAATACTTAAAACGCTCGGCAAGCCTCGCGTTTTAAATTTGAAAATTTAACTATCTCAAGTGGAGAAATGTCGTTTTTACTCGAATGCAGTTGTTGAATCTATATTTCTAATTCACATTTTGCATTTAGAGAAACCCATAGGACAACTGATGGAGCTTATTTATTTTTAAAACACTCATAAATAAAAGAGTACATAAAGACCAAAAAGAAATTTATGCATGTTATGTAGATTTTAGAAAAATATTTGACTCTGTATGGAGGAAAGGATCGGCAAAACTATGTATTATATCATAAAATAGACAATTTTCGAATACTTTATCATCTATAAAAACTAGTCATTTGATTTCTGAACTTTTCAAAATTGATAAAGGCGTCCGTCAGTGAAATGGAATAAAAAAGATAACAGGAAACACCTACAATGGCCGAAAAACATAGCCACATACCAGAAAGTAAATAGGAACTGCGCAAGAAAAAAAACCCACAATAAAAATACAAAAGACAAACATAAACAACGATAGGAACTCGGGACAGCCGGACTTGGATCTTCAATCGAAAGAAGTACTCCAAACAGTTTTTTATTTATCAAAAAACTGTGATAGTTGGCAGCTAGACATAAACACTAGAAAGACAAAAAAAACATAATTTTCAAGATCTAAGTCGGAATCATAAACACAAAGAGATTGAAAAATCCCTCCGCTGTATCATAAAAAGTAATGGTATTCTAAAATGCAGTATGGAAGACAAGCAAAAAATTAATGTTTTCTCTTATATCTCAAAATATGTCTTTGCGGAATTTCTCAAATAATTATTTGAGGGGTCTGATGGGTGTATTTCGTCCTTCGTGATCAATGATTTTTTCATGCCGTGATCCGTGAGAAATGCCAAATTTTCAAAGCTTGATCTGTGATTTTGAAAATTGATTCCTAGATTTGGAAATTTTATACTTTCGTGAATTGTGATTATTATTTTTTACTTATCATGGTTTGTGATGGGAACCCCCTATCAGGGCCCTCTTATTTGACGTCCTTGTAAAAGCATCTAGAAGTGTTCTATATTTAAGAAATAAAACATGGCCGCCATACTATATTGTCATTATAACATGGGCTTGAGTTGTTTTTGCAAATATTTTATCCCGAGCGTTAGCGAGGGGTAAAATATGCAAAAACAACGAAAGCCCATGTTATAATGACAATATAGCATTTGGCGGGTATGATTTATTTCGATTCTAATATGGAAATTTCACCCATTTAATACCCGAAGCGAGCAGCGACTATCTAATGGTTCCGTAACATTTTGATTTTTATAAACAAACTCGCTGACAAAAAACATTTCCACAAATACAATAAAAACTTACTTTTATTTGAATTAATTACTATTTTAACTGTAGAAAATGTCTCAAGTCCTTTTAATCTCCATTCAAACTTTCCAACCAACGCTGCTGACGAACTGGACATTGCGTTTTTATTTGTGACGTCACAAGTAGGAAAATTAAAGTTTGTCCCGAACATTGCCTTTTCAAGTAGAAAAAAATTCCATAATGAATTTCGGAAACAAATTTAATCAAAAATTTGTTGGTGGATGGTAGATTTTGACAGTTAAAATGAAAAATAGATTCAAAATATACAACAGAAACTATGCATCTTTTGCGCATGTGCTAAGAGTGTTATATTGGTATTATAACATGCCTCTATTTACAAGGCTAATACAGGAAGCCATATTAGAATGTTCAATATATTATAACACAATATAAAGCCAAAACTAGAGCAGCAAAAAATAACAAAGATATTGGCAAGTTATATTTCCTTAATACGTACTAAATAGGTTGCTCTAAATTTCTGCAAATATGTTCTGTAGGAACAAGAAGATATAGCCGTTACAGCAGATTAAGTCATACTCCTTTTAGAAAAATTCATTTTCTAACAGATTCTATGACCTTGACCTTTGTATTAAGGTGATTTTAAGAAAACTTAAACTTAGAGTATTGCTGTATTTACCGATATAGTCACACTTTTAGGGATAGGTACTTCATACTTTGTATATAACTTCTTTATGATGAGAGCTGAAAATGATGCTATGACCTTGGCCTTCGGCTAATTTGAGAGAAAAAAAAACTTTATCCTGGGCTATTTTAGCCACAATGGGATTGGTACTCGATACTTGGTATCTGACTTCCTTATGATGAGAGCTATCTGCGATACAGATGATAATGATGCTATCACCTTGACCTTGGCCTTTAGGCTAATTTAAGAAAAACTTTAACCTGGGCTATTAAAGCCACAATTTTAGTGATATGCACTTGACTGGTATATGACTTCCTTATGATGAGAGCTATCTGTGGTACAGATGATAATGATGCTATGACCTTGACCCTGGCCTTAGGCTAATTTAAGAAAAACTTAAACCTGGGTTTTTTAGGGATAGGTATATGATTCTTGGTATTTGACTTCCTTATGATGAGAGTTATCTGTGGTACATTGGAAAAAGATGATATGACCTTGACCTTAGCCTTAGGCTGTTTTAAGAAAAAAAATTAACCTTGTCTATTTAAGCCACAATTTTAGGTATAGGTACTTTATACTTGGTATGTGACTTCCTTATGATGAGAGCTATCTGTGGTACGGAGGAAAAAGATGATGTGACCTTGGCCCAAAATATTTTAACCCGGCGAGCTATGTTATCTTCTAACAACTCTTGTGATATTATATATGTTACAGTGAATTAGTGAAACCAGTAATTTCATGAAATAACTAAAATTTTTAGTAAGTTCATGAAACCACAAAAAGCACCAGGGAATTCATGAAATCACTAAAATTTTCAGTTGTTTCATGAAAATACTGAAAAAATACCATCAAAATTACAAAGATTTACTGATCAAGTTTTGAACAACAGAATGATACTAAAATGATTAAATTTCGTATTTTGGAAGAAAAATGTATGGAAGCAAATTAATTAAATTCAATATTTCGAATAAAATATGACAAAAATTAAATCATATCGAAGAAAAAGAAAAATATTAAAATTGTAAATAGTTAACGAAAAGATATAGAATAAATGCACCTGAGACTATCAGTAACTCTAGGAAGTATTCTTCATTTTTTGGCAAAGGAGAAGTTAAAATGGTAGTTTGCACCGGTTGGTCTTGCTTCTTATAACACAAACTTGTACAATTACATAGTTGTGAATGTTTGTCAGTTGGAACCTGACTAACTAGGCTAGGCACAGGGTGGCGTTACGATATTGTTGCTGTCTGTACCAAGAAGCCTTTGGGGTAATATATTAAAATGTGTTATTTTTCCATTCAGAATTCAGCTTTAACCGTGAAATATGTACCGGTCAATGACAAAGTCTCTATCAATAATAATTCTGGTATCAAGTGCTTGCCTTATTCTGTGTTTGGACATGAACATGGATACTGGAAATGTCGTTAAGGCGGTGTGCTATGGGACAACTAGTTGACCATGACAGTTGTAACATTGTCACCTCGTAACATTTTTGGTGTCATTATATTATTGATAGACTTTATCACTGATCAGTACACAATCACCGCTAAAGCTTAATTCTGAATAGAAAGTATCCAATTAACCGTTTTGATGTATGTCCCCAAAGGCTTCTTCTGTACTGATGATATCAGCACTACAGCAACAATGTCAACAATATCATTGCAATAATCTGTTGCTATTCACTCGAGTTCAAACAGACAAGGATTCACGAAATGTATTTGCACTGGTGTTAAAAATGCAAGACAGGGCGGTGCAAACTACCGTTTTAGCTTGACCTTTGCCAACAAAATGAAGAATACTTACAACTTTAATATTTTTCTTTTACTTCGTTGTGATTTAATTTTTGTCATATTTTGGTTTGAATTATTGAATTTAACTAATTTGCTTCCATATCTTTTTCTTTTGAAATACAAAATTTAATCATTTTTGTATCATTGTATTGTTCAAAAAGTGATCAGTAAATCTATGTAATCTTGAAGGCATTTTTTCAGTAATTTCATGAAACAACTGAAAATTTTAGTGATTTCATGAATTCCCTGGTGCTTTTTGTGGTTTCATGAACTTACTGAAAATTTCAGTTATTACATGAAATTACTGGTTTCACTAATTCACTGGTACACATATATTATATTCTCCTTACGAACCTCTCATCGGACAGTATGAAAAATTTACGAGTTTCCAGTGTGCTCGTCGTGTTATAATGGTTAATCCTCTTCGTGTGATCAGAAAAGATAACGGTAAATAGGAAGTAAATTGGTATGTTTTCCATGTTCAGATCTAACTACCCTGCATTTCTGTAGTAAATCTTAAAAACAGTTGCCAAACAAGTTCAAGGTGAGCGATAGAGGTTCGGGTGAGCCTCTTGTGTTTTACTTTCTTTTCTAACAACATTGTGTTCATTTTCTTGGACTAGGTTTTTACCAGAAAAGACTATTTTAGACTTTTATGAATTTCACTGAAAATACGTGACAAAGAGATTTTTTCTAGCCTAAGTGTTTGTTGAAATATTCATGATTTTTACCCAATCTAAACATCTCCTTATTGCGCAATATTCACTTCAAACAATAGCCAATGAAGTATTACACATTACCGTTTCTTATAATTATTGCAATGCACAAGATAGTCATACTGTAGGCCTTCCAACGCAAAAGTTCAAAGTTTGTATTTATCTTAATTTTTAGTACTTATAATAGCCATCTACTTGCAAAATTACAATTCATACAATTTTGTCTCGTTAAGGATTACTAATTTTTAAAATTTGACAATTACAAAATCGTTGTTTAAAGGTAAACCAGCACCACTCCCGGTAATACTTTTTACTATTGAACACAGCGAAAATATTTTCAACGTAACTATGAGTTAACCCTCGTTGTCAGTAAAACAGATTTTTGAAAAATATGCAGATATAGTCACTTTTAAAACATTCGAATTAAGATAACTTTATAAAATTTTGCAATGCGTCCCAAAACGACAGCAAAATATGTTGAAGAATGGGAATGATAACCATTTTTATAAACTGTGCAAAGGTAAACTCCTACATACTGGTAAAGTTGACGATAAAATTGGTTGGGCACTCTTGTTAAGGTCTTTAGAGTGGCATTTTTTTGTTTGAGCTATTTAAAGAAATAGTTGCGCATCTGGTATCAACACTCTTTCAACTGAAACGAGAAGTCGTTGGAAAAGCTGTCGTCTTAGAAAATCCAGAATTAACATGTTTAATCACTGTGTCGCAGGCAATTTTCGGAACAAAGATTTTAAACTATTGTTCTGATTGTAACATATATAAGTGGTATTAACGTAGTTAGTAACGCTGAGGTTGGAAACCTACTTTTAAACAGTTTTAATATATGCCTTTTTTTCTTTTAAGGTCCTAGTTATAGTTCTACTGTTTGGTGGAGTGTATTTTTTACCCTTGTACCCTGGAGATGATGCAGCACTTGATGACTTAGTGACATTTTTCAAAATGGCATACACCTATAAAGAAATATGTGGATTTCTGCTTCTTTGTCATAATTTTTCATCCAGTATTACATGTCTAAAGAGAATTTTGAGACGATTAGGATTACGAAGAAACAAAGTTTGTGAAAATATACAGGCCGTGGCAAATACGATGGTTTATTTACATCGAAATGGATACAACAATGTGGGCTATAGGATTATGTGGAAAATTCTCAATACTCATTTTGGACTACGTGTGACACAGGCTACAGTGCGAAACATACTACAAGTAACTGACCCCGAAGGGATACAGCAACGTTCACATAGACGTTTAGAGCGTCCAACCTATTTCAACAAAGGACCTAATTATTTGATTAATATAAAAAGTGTAGGCAATCTGTCAAGTCCAGGATNCAGTTCGGTGAATGTGATGAATATATTGAATGGAAGCCAACGCAGACCACGTAGTCATGGACATAGGCACTATACTGCCCCAAGTCTACATGACATTTCAATTAATGGTCTTCCTCCGTTCATGACCATTCCTCTAGGTATTCATCACATTCGTACCAAACTGTATTCCTTGCCACTTTCAAAACTTCATTCCTTCTACAAAACATGTTTAGCATCATCCGTAACTGATAGCCATTCCCTAGAATACAAATTAACAGCAATGGTTTTGGATATATCTAACCACAGACTGTTCAAGCCTGTCACCACATCCGCCAACAAACCTGATAACCG
>MJUU01004393.1:447-10458 GCA_002080025.1 Modiolus philippinarum | reverse complement strand
TTTGATACACATTGATGGTTACGACAAACTCAAACCATTCGGGATCGATATACATGGCGCAATAGATGGATTTTCTCGCAAAATTTTGTGGTTAAAAGCAGGGCGCTCCAATAAGAAGCCAGAATATATTGCAAGACTATATCTGAATTATATAAAAGAAATTCGACGTGTTCCGAGATGTATTCGTGCAGATGGAGGAACAGAAAACGTACTTGTTTGAGACCTTCAGTGTGCTTTTGCTAGATATGATGATAGTGATCATGTCAGATGTCCGTTTTTGATTGGAAGATCAACTGCCAATCAGCGAATTGAACGTTTTTGGGGAAGTTTAAGACCAAATGTTGCAGGGTTTTGGCGTGACATATTCATAGAGTTGCGTGATACTGGAAGATACGATGAAAACAATCCATTACATATAGAGGCATTACGATTTTCTTTTATCTCATCAGTTCAAAATCATTTAGATTTATTCAAAGAGACATGGAACTTACACAGAATTAGACCACAGCATAATGCTTTAGTACCGGCGGGAACACCTAACATTCTTTTTCACCAACCCGAAATATATAGAGATTTTGCGTTTCAAATACCATGCGAGATGGATACGTTAGAAAACCTGATAAGAGAAGAGACAATGGAATATCCCAAGTTTGGATGTATGGACGAGTTTTTGCAACTATTCTTACGAATACTAGCAAAGACGAAATTGGAGTACCTATAATTGCAACAGAAGTAAAAGAACTGTTTTTTAACTTGATTGAAATTCTGAATACAATTAATAATTAATACATGCAAAATAACTGTTATCGGTTGTTACTAGTATTTTCTCATAATGCAAATACTCAACGAAAAAGAGTTTTTGCGTTCAAATATATTATTTTTAACTCGCTCCCTTTATCAAATTCTTATTTGTGTGACTAAAGTGATATGGAGTAAATGTACATGAAACAATGTCCCAATTATTACGTGATAAAACCAACAATTGACCGACGCTTTTATTGCCGTCCTTCATCCTGAAGTCACCATGTGGCCTATGCTCAAAACTTAAAAAAGTGAATTCAACACGGCCCTTAGCACCGATGTAAGCGGAAATAGTCGTTGGATGTCGATCAATGCTACATGTTTAAGCATGCGGGGTTCAACAAACATAAAATAACTTTCAAAGTTTTCCTACAACAACTGACTTCCGTGACAAAACCTTGACATAAAACCAGTACACTCGTCTAGATAACTGTAAGGAAAGTTGTCAAATAAATTTAGGAGATGGGTGCAATAGAGTAACAGATGGACGTAACCATAGTTTAGTACTAACCAAATTAAGTTGAACTCCGGGACCTATATCAGTTTTCAGGGCTCCTTCTACAGGGCATAGGGGAATACCTTTCCGTTGCAGGTTCATTCAATTTGCTAAATTAGTGCCCTCATCAACTGAATTCATATTACCAAGTTTCTTGCAATCGACTAAATGAGTGCCCTGTGGTCGTTTATTTGTTGTTTTTGTCTACTGGTCCTTTTGTCGGGCAAAGGATGATATTGCTGGTAAGATGGCTTTGTCCGTTTTGATGTTTGCTAACAACCCCACAGCCATGAGACAATAGGCATGGTTGTGGCATTGATCGGCATCTAACAATGTATACCGCTCAAGTCGACGCTAGGGGTCGTATTGAAGTTACTGTGGGGCATGGGTGTTTGTTCATTGTTGAAGGCGTCATCTTGGTGACTTAAATGTCGAAGCGAAGAACAATAAAAGCGTTGTTCTGTGGTTAAATTGGGTTTCCTCGTGTTACTTTAAACCCTGTCTCATGTACATTTACTCCATATTTTTCCTATTCAGGTCGTAATACGGAAAGTATTGTCGCGGACCCTTGTAGACAAACTGTTTGGGGACAAGTTACATTCCATGCAGTATTAAGATCCCTGTATATCTTTCGATAAGAGCACGTCTCTTGGGGCAGTATAGAAAATAAAATCTACCTTCCCTACCAATCCATTCCTGTTTCCAGTTTTAGTCAAAACTCGTTTGTAAGGTCCATTACTATAAGATTGCTCTTTTTTCGATCTGCCAAATAAAAAACATGGCCGCAAACAGGGAACATCGTTTAACATTGGATCCTATTGGGAAACACACATTTAAAACGACAGACGCTAATTGAGCCAAATTTAAAAATAGTTATGTATGGAAGGTCTTTTACCAAGTTTATTTTATTGATTGATTGATTGTTTTTTTACGCCAACTTACTTTAGCAATCTTTCAGCTATATCGTGGCGTGAACAGTTAATGTATTAGAGAAATACCCATTGTAATGCAACATTTATATAACGGAAGTTTTGATTGGTCAGAACTGACCGTCAATTCCACAATCTACACACCTGGGACATGGTAGGTTCCCTGTTTAGTCTGGTTCCTTGTATGGTTACGAATACACAAGTTAAAAATAGAACATGAAATCCATTAATGGTTTTAAATTGCATTACAATCGCAATAACAGTACATTATTTGAATACCCGAGGGCGTCAATCTTGATTTGACGGTCAAAATATCCGTTTACAGGCTCCGCTACGCGTCGCCTGTAAACTGCATTTTGACCGTTAAATCTACGATTGACGCCCTCGGGTATTCAAATAATGTACTGTTATTGCTTAAGTTTATTTCAATTGCCGCCATGCAGCAGTGAACATAGGTTAACATTGGAGCCCATGGGTAAAATACATGTAAGGTTATTTGATGCCAGGTTATAGTATATGATAAATAATGGTTTGAGGCGAAGCTTCAAATTACTATCTCCTCTGAGACTACTTAGGAGACTTGATTCCAATTAACTTTACAGAATAAATTTCCAAATGAATACCGAAGCAATGGTCCAAAAATCATAACTCCAGAACACATGGCAAAGCAATGATGACAAGAAATAACAATAAAACAAAGAAGACGTAACAAACAAGCAAAGACCACACATACGCTACAAAAATAAAGCACTTCCAGTGTGAACCCCTTAAAAACAGAGGTATCATCAGAAATAATTGAATGGAAGGTCCATCACTAAAATTTCCTATCTTTTTCGGTTTTTCGGTCTGCCGAAAAAACATGGCGGCCAGGGTCGAACACACTCTACCATTGAACCTTTGGAATAAAACACATTTTAACCATCTCCTCTGGATCCGCTGAAACGAAACCACACTTTACAGGAATGATGTTCTTCACTAAGATTGTCGATTTTTTATCAGTCCGCCAAAATACATGGCCAACAGGGCCAATAAACATTGCACCCTTTGGGAAATCACATTTCAACCGTCTTCTCTGAAAACACTGAAGAAAATTGACCCAAAATTACAGAAATGATGTATGAAAGCTCTATCACTAAAATTGTCGATTTTTTCTGATCTACCTTTTAAGAGGAATTTGTCTCTGGTGCAGTGTGGAGTACTTAAAATCAATCCCCCCTGCTTGAGGTGTATGCTCTTTTTTAACCAGTTACGGTGTACTTGATCGTAAGAGAATTTCTCATGTATACACATTCAAAATTTTAACTTTTGGCTTTGTTGTTACAAAATTATATTTACGTCCATCTATTTATATAATGGCCACGTCTCCCGAATTTAGCAGCCAAGTTTTCATACAACTATCTCGATGAGGTCCTGTGTTAGTTTGCTTTGTATGTTTTGTGGTTGTTATATCAACTCTTTTGTCGGGCAACGGATGACAGTGTTTGTAGGAATACTTTGCCAGTTATTTTTAACCCTGCATCCGTGACACTAAAGAGACGGATGTAGCGTTGATCGACATCTATTAAGCCGGAGCTGAGGGCCGTCTTGAACTCACTTTGAGGTATGAGCATTCGGTCATTGTTGAAGGCCTCATGGTGATTTCAAGATGAAGAATGACAATAGGAGCATCGTTCAAATCCCAGTACTTTGGTGCTTGATCGATAACAGATTTTATTTTGAAAATTAAATATCTTAAGTTGGGAATTTTTGTTTAAAATCAAGGAGTATCTTTCTATGACCCGAGAATGACGTCACAGTGCACAATGGTGCGATCTATTTATTTAACACATGTATTTTCTTATGTAAATCAATGATGCACGGCATCTAGCTCAGTCGAAAAAAGTAAATACTTAGGTTTAACCATTCACAACAATTTAGACTGAGTCCGCATATAAACAACATAACTTCTAAAGCTAATAAGACCTTGGGCTTTCTACGTAGAAATATGAAAACTGTATACGTAAAGTAAAAACCTCACCTATCCGTCGTCCGTCCGTAAACTTTTTTTTCAAAAATCTCCTCTAAAACCACTAGGCCAAATGCAACCAAACTTGGCCTGAATCATTACTAGGGTACGGTCTTTTAAAAATGTGTTCGATTAGTTGATCCGTCAACCAACATGGCCGCCGTTGCTAAAAATAGAACATATGGGTAAATTGCAGTTTTTGCCAATAACTTGAAAACCTTTATAGTTATCAAAATTCTGACAGGGTAAAATTGTTCAGAATGACAAAATCTATCTACCCTGAAATTTTGAAGACAATCCGAAAACCCATGTAGGAGTTATTGCCCTTTTTTGGCAAAATTTTCAAAATTTTCATATTTTTCGTCTGTTATTTCGAAAACTGTAAAGAATAAAGGTCAAGTATAAATTGATGAAATGTTTGCCATGTCAAGATCTACCCTCATCTGTAATTTTGATTCAAATCCAAAATATCATGTAGGAGTTATAGCCATTTGTAGACAAAGATTTTGCCAGTCAGTCAAATTGAACAAAACTTGACTACAATAGTCCCTGTATGCTCCCCTTTTAAAACAAGCCAAGCATCATTTCCATGGGGTCCATCTCAGAACTCTTGTGACCTACATCAAAGGGTTTTCAAAATATCATGTATTTAGTAAAAGTTTACGCCGTTACCGTCATACTTTGAACACATGCCTTGCTTTCTCGCAAGCGAGACAAAAAATCTCGAGACTTACTGAGTTTTTACAGACAATACGGAAACGACAGCCAATCCCCTCCACCTCGCCTGTTTGTTATCTACACCTTATGCTATAACCGATTTAACCCTACCACTAGGCTATTGCTAGTTCGACTATCCCAAGTTCCTATCGTTCTTGTTTTTTCTTTTTGTTTTTGGGTGTCTGGAGGATTAATAATCTGTAATTTGTCATTATTGATAATCCTCCTAACCTGTATTTCAACATGTATTGTCCTTATTTATCTGCAGTAAATGCATCCATAATGCAACTTCTGACAAGATATTACTGGTTTAAGTTCTGCTTTCTGAAACACATGTTTTTACGCTAACTGTAACCAGAATCACTCATGCATAACATTAAAGTCGGATTGACATGAACCCTCACATTTACAAAACAAAATAATATTCTTCTCCCAGTTGTGGATTTTGACACAAATTAAATCAATCTTACTCAGTGCTTTAAACATAATCCAGGGGCTCAGTGGGGCTGAGCCTGAATCGCTCACCTGGTTATAATACCTTTGAAACAAAATGTTCAACTATGTACCCCGCTGCAGTCATGGTTTCAGCAGTTCAGAAAATTTCCATAATCTTAGTAAAGGACCTTCCATACATGTTTTTGCAGATCAGAACAATTTCCACGATTTATGTAAACGACTTTCCATACCCATACATTCCTGTAAAGTTTGGATGAATTCACTTCAATCGTTTCAGCGAAGATAATTGAAATGTGCTATTTCCATAGGGTCCTATGTTAAAATATGTTCGGGCCTGGCGGCCATGTTTTTAGGCGGATATGAAAACTTTGGGCAATTTTAGTAAAGAACCTTCCATACATCATTCCTGTAAAGTTTGGTTGAATTTGCTTCAGTCATTTCAGAGGAGATAGTCAAAATAAGCGTTTTCCCATAAGGTCAAATGTTAAACTATGTTCGGCCCTGGCGGCCATGTTTTCTGGCGGATCGGAAAACTTTGGGCAATTTTAGTAAAGGACCCTCCATACATCATTTCTGTAAAGTTTGGTTAAATTCGCTTCAATCGTTTCACAGCACATAGTTGAAATGTGCTATTTCCATAGGGTCCAATGCTAAACTATGTTCGGGCCTGGCTGCCATGTTTTTAGGAGGATCAAAAAACTTTGGGCAATTTTAGTAAAGGTCCATCCATACACCATTTCTGCAAAGTTTTGGTTAAAATTGGCCCAGTGGTTTCTGAGGAGATAGCAAAAATGTGAAAAGTTTACAGACGGACGGACGGACGACGGACGCCAAGTGATGGCAAAAGCTCACATGACCTTTTAGGCCAGGTGAGCTAAAAATGTAGGTTGCAGTCAATAATTTTCATCTGAGCTCATAAATATCCAAGAGACATCCTCTGACAAGATAGCATTCTTCTATATAAATTCTAATATTTCAAGACTTTTCGACAAATATGAAATGAAAGTCAAGGTGACTCAAAGTTTATCTGCATCTTGAACTTTCAGAGACACATCTGCTGACAAAATGTCACACCTCAACAAGCTCAGGTATCTCAAATATAGACTTTAACAAAGAGTCGCTCAGGCACTAACTGTAGGTCCAGGCGACACAAAATTTATCTGCTGATTCATCATTTTTCACGACGCATCTGCTGACAAAATGTCATAAATGTGGTATCTAGATAAATACTTGTACAATGTTAATTTATATATTTCCCTCTTTGGCTATCCTTGGGTGAATTGTCAATCTGTAGGAAACAATTTTTAAAGGGGATTATCTGATGACTTATACCTGCTGTAGGCTGAACAGTTTCATAGATGAACTTATGACAGACCACAAGTAATGGTAAAAGCTGATCCTGGTTATAACCCAAAGAGCTAACATCAAAAACAACAACATTTTGTTACAAGACTTCTCAAGTTCTCCTTTCATACCTTATGACAAAATCAAACCCAGCATCAGTTGTATAATCAGTAATTTATATACTCGAAGACCGTATGAAATTGAGTTCACAAATTAGTTTTAATGCCTAAAATTTGTAATATTTCAAATCTCAAGGGGTGTTATTCTGGACCATTTTGACCTAAACTCAATCTTGTTATTGTGTTAACAACTTCCATACCACATTTGAAGACCATGTCATATTTAATATTTTTTTCAAAAGTTAATTAATTGGTTGTAAGGACATAGGGTTTCACAACATCCTAAGCAACTTTATATGGCAGGGTATTAAAAAATATAAAACTGCTTATATAGAATTTTAAGTGTTAAAAGAAAGGTGAACAAGTCTTTCCAAGTTTAAAACTAAATATTATTTTAATGATACATTTTACAGCTTAAAGAAATATCACATTGGCAAAAATTATAAAATAACATGAAAATTTGAAATAAAGTGCTTGCAAACTGACTTGCAAACAACCAGTCATTATACACTTTCAATGGTTTATAAAAATTATCAAATATTTCTAAATAAAATGAAAACATATATAATTGAAACAATAAGATAAAGCATTCACTCATAAAAACAAGTGGTAAAATGTATACATTTCAAAAATAAATAATTCAAGCTAACTGCCTGATAATAAAAACTGATTGATACAACTACAATGAGATATCAATAATAGTAAAAAAAATCATATACTCAGACATGCTTTCACCTGTGTCAAAACAAATAAAAATCTAACAAAAAAATAAACAGCTCATCCAAAGTTACAATAATAGTGTTAAACATTCTCTCATACTTCCAGAATGTGATAATCAACAAAGTTTAATTAAAATTGCCTGCAAGTTTAATATAATACGTGTAATCTTTGTCAAATCTGAAGACAGAATAATGAATTTTTTAGCGAATGTTTGTAGCATAAAGATATTTTTAATTTTTTTATATGCAGTTTATAATATTGATTTAAAGCCAGTAGAGAAAGTTAAACTTTTCTTTACCGTGCAACAGCTTAAAAAGGAGCTTACTGCTGACATGCAATTTCTGTTTTGCTAATAAATCATTTTTTAAATATTGAGTTGGAAAATCTGAAAACTTTTTTTATCATTTATTCAGGTACTTTGTAATTGTATCAATTTGTTGATCCCTAAAATCATGTTTTCTACTCACTTCATTTCTTTCTTTATGTTATTCACTTGACAAAAGTATATTACTAAGTTCAATTAATGTGAGGTTGCATTTCAATGAAAAATATCTATTGAAATCAAGGCATGTCACTATAATGGGTCAAAGATATTGTTTAACAAAAGCAGGGCACAGATGAATTAACTTCCTGTCACAGCCAAAAATGAAATGAATCTATAGACTGCACATCCCTTGCCACTGTTAGTTAAATAACCAAATCTTCATCTGATTGAAACCTAAATGTACAAGTCCTTGCCAATTTACATTTATAAATCATTCACATTTCAGCATTTTGTGTATATAATAAAAAAAACATCTATTATGAAGCAGATTCACTTCAAAATTGTATATAAAATAAAATTATTTCCTAAAACTAACAACAATAATTATCTCCACATTTTTTGAAGGAGAAAACGAGAAAGTAAATCGAAACACCTTCATACCTAATGAAGGGAAGATTTAAAATGAAAAAGAAAAATATTTTCATAGCATTCCTCAATTTGGTCAAACTATGTAAACAAACGTTCTACCAATAGATAGACTTCACAGAGCTGATAGCACTCTTACAAATGGGACATGGATGGACAATGGATTCTAAATGTAGTAAGACACAAGGCATGGCCACAAGGAAAGATGAAAGCATCAGACTCTCTGTCCATACAGATTGGACACTGTCTTACACGGCTAGCTGTACCTTTATTTGGAATACTGTTAGTCTGGAAGCGAATCTGAAAAACAACAGAATACAATAATAAAAAAAACAATATGGCCATATCTGTCAACCAATCATATAATGATGTCTTTGTAATTAAGTAAACTGTGTAATGATCAAGTCAGATCGAGAAGCCATTATATGACTCTTCCTTTTTTTCAATATATATCTTATTTTATTCCAAAAAGCTAACTGAATACCACCATGCTATAATGAAGTAACAGCTCTTTAATAAATCAGAAAGTAGAATCATATTACATATTATGATGTGTCAAGGCTACATTTATTTCTGAACAATAAACGGTAATTGGCAAAGTTCTTGTTTTTTCCACTGGAATCCTCAAAATCAGTCATATTGAGGTTGTCACCTACTCAGTTTGAAGTCCTGATGGGCCACATATCAACCACTCTTCAATTAACATGAGATTTGTATTTGAAACAGTCCCAAAACCGGAAACACTTCTTGATTGGCGGACAGGACAATACGGAAGTGTTTATGTGGGGACTGTTTCACAAATACAAATCTCGTGTGACATCACGAAAGCAGATGACAACAAAAATATGGCGGCCATAACATTGAAAATATCCTTTGAGAATGTAATCATGTTATAACAACTTGTTGGGACTCCATTGGGAGTACTTACTATGATATTCTGTTTTGGAACCATGAAATTGAAAGGAATCAAGTCATCAAAAGTGATTGCGGTCGGTAATAAAATTTTAAACTTCAGTCCCTCCTGGATTGGGTACAGATCTAAGCTACTTAATTTCTAAAGGGGACCATCTCAGGTATATTCCATCCAAGTTTGAGTTCAATTGAATAAGTAGTTCCAGAAAAGAAGATCCTTAAATGTTTTCCCATAGGGTCAAATGTTAAACTTTGGTCCGAGCTGGCAGCCATCTTTGATAAGGTACAGACAGACCAAAGTGACACAATTTATAAAAGGACCATGTGAAATGTTTGAGTTCTATTGTCTAAGCAGTTCTAGAGAAGAAGATTCTTAAACATTTTTCCCATACGGTCTAATGTTAACTAGAGGTACTGTGGCCTGGTGGGCCACAAAGTGATACCCCCACTACCCACTGAAACAGAAAGACCCCAAAATAATTTGAGATTTTCTACAAATGACAGGAGATGTCGAAAAATTAAGTAAGTCGGTAAACAGAAAGAAGATGTCCAGCAAACCTAAAATCGCTACTTGCAATATGGGACATCATTCCAAGCTTGTA
>MJUU01004392.1:10114-22323 GCA_002080025.1 Modiolus philippinarum | reverse complement strand
GGTTACGCCTTTTTGACCTCTAAATATGCACATTTTTCAGAGTTGTCGCATTTTGATGAAATTTAATATTAAGGTTGCTTTAATGACCCTGATTACAAATCTGGGGTCAAAAAAAATTTTCGTCCGCCATTTTCAAAATGGCCGCCATTCGAAATTTTGTTATCGCAATATCTCGGAAACGATAAAAAATTTCTGAAAACATTATATTGCAAAAATGTTCCTCTCATTGAGATCTACATTTGATTCAATTGAACGAAAACTCTCCGATGAACCGTTTTTGAGTTATAGCCCTTGACGCGTTTCGGTAAATCGGTTTTTTGCGAATAACTTTTAAACGCTTACAGATAATATAGTAAACATATTGTTTAAAGTGATCAGCATGAAAAGACCTTCAATTTGAGTACCAGGTTGAAGGTCATCGGTGACCTTTGACCTTGACCTTTGACCTTGTTATCAGATGAACTCGGAAACCATAATAGATGGCTGAAAAAGTATATCAGCAAAAATGTTCATCATGTCAAGTGCTACATTTGTCTCATTTGGACCGAAGCTCTTCGATGACTCCCTGAAGAGTTATTGCCCTTGACGCGTTTCAGAAATAGGTTTTTTGCGTATAACTTTTAAACCTTTACAGATAGTATGGTCATGTAACATATCAAATTAATCAGCAAGGAAACCTTCAATTTGATTCCAAGGTCAAAGGTCATCAAGGTCATCGGTCAAGGTCATAGCCAATTTTTACGTTTTTTTTTTATCGTAAAATCTTTAAAACAATTAGAAATGGCTACTCTAATATATTGCAGACAATGTGCATCTCATCAAGATGATTTGAAACATGTGACATGACAAAACATAACACTAAACACAACATTGACTGGGAAAGACCTTGCAATTGTTCTCTGAACAATTGTCTTTTTAATTCTTCCAATAATTCTTGTCCGATCGATTATTTTTAATGCCTGGATGTAATCAAATGAAACTTGGCATGAAGTTAGATCAATTTAAGGAGATAATTTTTTTACGAAAAAAAAAGTTCAAAATGGCTGCCGTTTCCAAGATGGCCGCCAATTAACGTTGAAAAATTGGGGATTCTATATCTCTGGAACTGCTTATAGAAATTAGTTCATATTTTGCATAAATGTTCAGTAAGCTGAGAGGAAGGAATCTATGCGACAAAAATGTTCAAAATGGCCGCCATTTCCAAGATGGCTGTCTAAATGCGTTAAAAGTTCGACTTTGTCCGATTTCAACGAAAATTGATTTCTAGGTAGATTTTGAGGTTGCGAACAAGGTGGAATCATTGAATGGGGAGTCTGGGGTGACATCGGCTATTGCTTGCAATTGCAAATCTAGTTATTCTTCTTTCCCTTTCTTCTCGTCCACAATGAACTTGTCCGCACAAAATCTCAGAGACCATCAGACGTAGAGCTTTCAAATTTTGTAGGATATTAGCCCCATGTATCTAGATGTGCAATCAGTGAACATTTTCTGAAAGGGTACATTTTGGGGGGCTCAAAAAGGGGTGGGGTCGTCCTATAGTAACCCTATGGGAAAATTAAATTTTTAATGATTTTCATCATATTCTTTACTGTTTCTCAAAAATTTTAAACACTAGCTCCATGAAACTTCAGGGGAAAGATGAGGGTCATGTAAGAAAGGGTTCCACAGCATTGGAAATTTCAAAATAACTACAGTTGCCATGGAAACCATACCAAAAAAATGGAAATTTGGGGAAAATAGTAGTTTCTGTTAATAATAGTATTTTGATTACAGCAATATGTATTACTAAGATTATAAGGGGAACCCCTGTCCAAATTTTTTTTGGGGAAGGGTTTGAAATTGGTTGCAATGGACTAAAGAGCACTTGGTTGCCAAGGAAACAAAACCAGAAGTATATTTTTTGTTGAAAAATTGAGTTTTCTATTGAAAAAAGAGAATTTTGAGAATTATGTGTTAAATAAGTTATAGGGGGAAGAGATCTGAAATTGGATGCAATGAACAAAAGAGTTTTCAGTTATCATGGAAACAAACCAAAAGCATATTTTTTGGAAAATTAGGTTTTCTGATAAAAAACAAGGAATTTTGGTATATGTATTACTTATATTAAAAGGGGAACCCCTGCCCAAATGTTTTTTTGGAAAGGGTCTGAAATTGGTTCCAATGGACAAAAGAGCATTTAGTTGCCATGGAAACAAAACCAGAAGCATATTTTTTGTTGAAAAATTTAGTTTTCTGATAAAAAAAAAGGAATTTTGAGAAATATGTATTGAATAGGTTATAATTTTCTTTGGAAAAAGATCTGAAATTGGATGTTTTGAACAAAAGAGTATTTGGTTGCCATGGAAACAAAACCAAAAGCATATTTTTTTGGACAATTAGGCTTTCTGATAAAAAAGAAGAAATTTTGAGAAATATGTATTACATAGGTTATAAGGGGAACCCCTGCCCAAATTTTTTTTTGGAAAGTGTCTGAAATTTGGTGTAATGGACAAAAGAGCATTTGGTTGTCATAAAGACAAAACCAGAAGTTATTATTATCATTTTTTTTTTTTTTTTTTTTTTTTTTTTTTTTNGGGGGGGAATTATGAGATATATGTATTACAAAGGTTATGAGGGGAACCCCTGCCCAAATTTTTTTCAAAAGGGAGTCTCGTAATGCCTTGGTATCCGATATGGGAGTTCGTTTTGGGAGACTTTTGTGTTTCGCTTGCGAACACAGTTATTACTTGTTATTATTATTATTCCATCTTTCTTTCTTCTCGTCCGGATGAACTTGTCCAAAGCAGATCTTGGAGACCTTTAAATATAGCTTTCAAACTTTGTAGGATATTAGATCCATCTATCTAGATGTGCAATCATCAAAATTTTTTTTCAAAGGGGCTCCATTAGGGGTATATTTGGGGGTGCAAAAAGGGGTGGGGTTTACTTTAGAAACTAATTGGAAAATGAAATTTTGACTATATTTTCACCATTTTTTCACTGTATCTTAAAAGTTTTTATCTGTAACTTCCTTAAACTTCATAGGAAAGATGAGTGTCATGTAAGAAAGAGTTCCCCAGGATTGGAAATTTCAAAATTAGTACCGTTGCCATGGAAACCATACCAAAATTAATGAAATTTTGAGAAAACGTATTTATTATTGGTAACTGTATTTTCATTTCAGCTATATGTAATATTAAGGTTATAAGGGGAACCCCTTTTAAACAAGGTATAAAATTGCTTGAAATGGATAATGGAGCATTTGGTTGCCATGGAAACCAAACCAAAAGCAATAATTTTGGGAAAAATGTGTTTTCTGCTGTTTCATTGTGTGTTATGTTTTGAAATCGACTATATGTATAAAGTAAATTATAAGGGGAACCCTGCTCAAATTTTTTTTGAAAGGGGGTTTTATAATGCCAGGGAATCCGATATGGGAGTTTGTTTGGGAGACTTTTGTGTTTCGCTTGCGAACACAGTTATCACTTGTTATTATTCCATCTTTCTTTATTCTCGTCCGGATAAAGTTGTCCGAAGCAGATCTCAGAGACCATTGGACCTAGAGGTTTTAAACCTGGTAGCATATTAGCCCTATGTATCTAGATGTGCAATCATTAAAAAATTTTGAAGGGGGTCCATTAAGGGTGCTTTTGGGGTATTAAAAAAGGGTGGGGTCGTCCTATAGTAACCCTATGAGAAAATGAAATTTTGAATGATTTTCATCATATTGGTCACTGTTTCTCAAAAACTTTAAACACTAGCTCCAAGAACCTACATGGGAAAGTTGAATGTCATGTAAGGAAGGGTTCCACACCATTGGAAATTTCATAATAACTACCGTTGCCATGGAAACCATACCAAAAATCGAAATTTGGGAAAATAGTAGTTTTTGTTGATAAAAGTATTTTAATTACAGCAGAATGTAATAACTTAGATTATAAGGGGAATCCCTGCCGA
This sequence comes from Modiolus philippinarum, assembly GCA_002080025.1. Classification (NCBI taxonomy): domain Eukaryota; kingdom Metazoa; phylum Mollusca; class Bivalvia; order Mytilida; family Modiolidae; genus Modiolus; species Modiolus philippinarum. The sequence goes on along the minus strand of MJUU01004392.1, from coordinate 18,387 downwards.
ATTTTTTTTTGGAAAGGGTCTGAAATTGGTTGCAATAGACAAAAGAGCACTTTTGGTGCCATGGAAAGAAAACCAGAAGCATATTTTTTTTGAAAAAATTGAGTTTTCTGATAAAAAAATAAGGAATTTTGAGAAACATATATTACATAGCTTATAAGGGGAACCCCTGCCAATTTTTTTTTTTTTTTTTTTATTTTATTTTTCTTGGAAAGGGTCTGAAATTGGATGTAATGGACAAAAGAGCACTTTGTTGCCATGGTAACAAAACCAGAAACATATTTTTTGTTAAAAAAATGAGTTTTCTGATAAAAAAAGGAATTTTGAGAAATATGTATTAAATAGGTCATAAGGGGAACCCCTGCCCAAAATTTTTTTTTTTTTTTTTTTTTTTTGGAAAGAGATCTGAAATTGGATGTAATGGACAAAAGAGCATCTGGTTGCCATTGCAACAAAACCCAAAGCATATGGGAGTTCGTTTGGGAGACTTTTGTGTTTCGCTTGCGAACACAGTTATCACTTGTTATTATTATTATTATTATTGTTCTTCCAATGATTCTTGTCTAGACTTTTTTAGAAAACGGTTTGATGGAATGAAATGAAACTTGGCAGGAAGTAAGATCACCATAAGGAGAAGTGCAGGGTAGGAAGAAATTTTTCAAAATGGCCGCAATTTTCTAGGTGACCGCATAAATACGTCGAAATTTCAACTTTGTCGGATTTCAACGAAAATTGATTTCTAGGTAGATTTTGACGTTGCGAACAAGATGGGAGCATCGAATTGGCTGCCAGGGGCGACATCAGCTATTGCTTGCAATAATTGTTATTATTATTATTCCACACATTCTTGTCCGGACTATTTTGAGAGAACGGTTTGATGTGAGCAAATGAAACTTGGCGGGTAGTTAGATCACCATAACGCGGAGTGCAGGATATGAAAAAAAAATTCAAAATGGCCGCCATTTCCAAGATGGTCGCCAAATTACGTCAAAATTTCAACATTGTCGGATTTCAACGAGAATTGATTTCTAGGTAGATTTTGACGCTGCGAACAAGATGGAAGCACCGAATTTGCTACCAGGGGCGACATCAGCTATTGCTTGCAATTGCAAATCTAGTTATTATTATTCTTCTTCTTCCGTTTTCCGCCAAAAGGTTGTCCAACCCGTATCGCGGACACCAGTGGTCCAAACTTTCTGAGACTTTGTGGGATGATAGATACCTATGCCTAGATGGTCTTTCTGGGCTTGGAATTTTCAAAATGTCGACCAGTGCCATGAAAATGGTAAAAAAGGCGGGAAAATCAAAGTGTTCAGAATTGGATGAAATTTTACAGGAAGGTTGCCGAACATGTGTAGAATTAACTACTGATCTCCAAGACTTTAAAATGGCGACCGGTGCCATGAAATGGTAGAAAAGGGTGGGAAAATCAAAGTGCTCAGAATTTGATGAAATATTACAGGGAGGTTGCCTAACATCTGTAGAATTGGCTCCTGGTCTCCAAGACTTCAAATGGATTCCCGTTGCCACGGAATCCGAAAAAGGCGGGAAAATCCAAAGTGTTCACAACTGAATAAAATTTGACAGCAAGGTTCCTTAGAATCTTTGGATTTCATCGAAAGCCTTTGAATTCTGATATGGGAGTTCGTTTGGGAGGCTTCTTGTGTTTGCAATTAATACTAGTTTATGCTTGTCTTTTGTTTATGATATTGTTTTCCTAGTGCAGTTTGATTGTAGATTGTGGCATGTGATTATAGTCCCCCCCCCATTGTATGTATTTACTGTTATCCTGTTTTTTGTAATGCAAAATCTAACAACCTGCAGCCATCTAATTCTCTATTTGAAGAAAATTTTCTTATCGCTAAAAAAGTAATTGATGATGACAAAGATGACTTTTTTTACCAAAATGATATTGAAAATAAAAGACGTAAAACACTTTCACATATAAAATTTCTTCGTCAATTTCTCTCTGAAGAACGTCAATGACGAGAAATTCAAAACATTCAACCCATGGAGTGTAAGACAAGAAAAAAGGGCGTTGAATTGGGCCTTCCTACTTGCTTGGAACGTTTTGAAGCTTTGAATGGTATTTAAGGCGTCTCAGGTACAGGTACAGTGACATTAATTCAGTAGGTCAAAAGAGGTATAAAAATGTAAGCAAAAATTAAAACAAATAGGGCAAATGTAATCTCCTTTTTAAGGTTGTTGCCATATCATATGAGGAAATTAATGTCTTCTTCGAGAAAAGTTGCCTGGGAACAAGTTCTCCAAATGTATTTTTGAAGACTATGTAGTACCAAAAGGAAGGAACTTGTGGCATTAAATTAAGAACATTACAGCACAACACTGAATCAGGGATTGACTTCGAGATGAAAAACAACAATAAAAGCGTTGTTCCGTTTCTTGTTTTTACCATTATTGTAGGGATTTGTCTCATGTGCAATTACCCCATATCCTTTCATTGATTATTGACTATTTTGAGTAAAATGACAAACGAAAACTGGTGAGCTTTATAAGGATTATAAATCAAAACGACGTGCAGATTTAAATGACGCAAAGCCTTTTTATCTAGCAGCTGCTACAAATGTTAACACCATTACAACAGTCAACAAGCAATAATGGATTGTCGGGGGTCTAGTGGGACGCGACAAAAAAAAACAAATAGTGGATTAAGAACATCCCAGACAGCCATGCAAATCATGTTACTGGTCATAAAATCCAGCATCTGTAATAATAACGGCTACATGCATTGATATGGCATGACAAAACACGCCTAAGTATTATAGATATATGTATAATTACAATTCTTTCATTTTGTTCTAAATTAAGGATGTTCCCACGTAAAATTAAAAATAAATATAAGATTTTAAATGAAAGTTATGTTCTTGTTATCAAGCCGAAAAAGGGTTATGAACTCACTATGAAGTATGATCAAAGCTCATCGTTGAAAGCCTCGTGGTGACTTCAAAATGAAGAACAACAATAAAAGCTTTGTTCCTTTGCCTGTTTTTTACCATGTATTTGTAGTGACTTTGTCTCATGTGCATTTACTCCATCTCAATTTATTTAACATGTACGACTAGAGTTTGTCTCTCCTGCAGTGTGGAGTCCGTAAAAAGATTCCCCGTGGGAGAGATGTATGCTCCCTTCATTTCTCAGTTATGGTGTACTTGTGCGTGAGAGAATTTCTCATATGGATATACTATTCATACTTTCAAATTTTGGCATTTATTTTTGTAATTTCGAAATGTAATCCAGACCGCCTGTTTTAAGTGCCCACATCTCTCTATTTCATAACGCCAAGTTTTCTTACATTCGACTTGATGAGTGCCCTGTGTTTGTCTATATGTTGTAATCGTCCACAGGCTTCAGACACTAGTGCTTTTGTCGGGCAAAGGATGACAGTGATTTGCCCGACAACAGCACTATTTTCTTAAGCTAGTGGACGATTACAACATATTAGGATGACAGTGATTGTAAGAGCACTTTGCCAGTTTAATTGATGTTTGTTGACAAATCCGCACCCATGACCAGTGAAGGCATTGCTCGACAATAAGCAAAGAATTCCGCTTAAACCGGTGCTAGGGGCCGTCTTGAACTTACTTTGAGGTATGAGCAAAGCTCATTATTGAAGGCCTCGTGGTGACTTCAAAATGAACAACAATAAAAGCGTTGTTTCTTTGCTTGTTTTTTACCATGTATTTGTAGAGACTTTGTCTCATGTGCATTTACTCTATATCCTTTTATTTACCATTTACGACTGGAGTTTGTCTCTCCTGCAGTGTGGAGTCCGTAAAAAGATTCTCTGTGGGAGATATTTATGCTCGCTTTATTTTTCAGTTATGGTGTACTTGTGCGTGAGAGAATTTCTCATATGGATATACTATTCATACTTTCAAATTTTGGCATTTATTTTTGTAATTTCGAAATGTAATCCAGACCACCTGTTTTAAATGCCCACATCTCATTATTTTATAACGCCAAGTTTTCTTGCATTCGACTTGATGAGTGCCCTGTGTTTGTCTATATGTTGTAATCGTCCACAGGCTTAAAACACTAGTGCTTTTGTCGGGCAAAGGTTGACACTGATTTGCCCGACAAAAGCACTAGGGTCTTAAGCTAGTGGACGATTACAACATATAAAGATGACAGTGATTGTAAAAGCACTTTGCCAGTTTAATTGATGTTTGTTGACAATCCCGCACCCATGACCAATGAAGACATGGATGTGGCGTTGCTCGAAAATAAGCAAAGAATTCCGCTTAAACCGGTGCTAGGGACCGACCTGAACTTACTATGAGGTATGAGCAAAGCTCATTGTTGAAGGCCTCGTGGTGACTTCAAGATGCAGAACAACAATAAAAGCGTTGTTCCTTTGATTGTTTTTTACCATGTATTTGTAGAGACTTTGCCTCATGTGTATTTACTCCATATCCTTTTATTTATCATTTAATGCATTTAAAGTGAAAAAATCGAGACGTTGCTGATCTTTACAAAAAATGGCGGGAAACATTGAACTCTTCTCAATTTTTCAAATGTTTAACATCATCAAAGTTTTTTCTTGAACGCTGTGATAAAATAAATATGTCAAATTAAATTTTGAAGGAATGCTCTCAGATAAATGAAATCTGGAATCTGCACTGTGGATCTGATTCACAAATGCAATCGTCATATATTCCCTTTGCAATAAATACAAAATTATTTACATGTAGTCATTTAGTGACAAAAAACTCTGTCAGCTGAAATGATAAAAAAAAATATGAATCGTCTATTCTTGCATGACGGTACCATATCATGTCTGAGGAGCTTATTTTGGAATAAATAAATATTGTATTGTACATGTATGAAAGTTTAATATCATTTTCAACAAAAATAACACACTCTTGAGTATCAAGTAGACCTATATTATAATTTTAATTATTGTATCAGAGCGTTACGGATGTCCCCCAAACGAAGTTTTCATGGCAACAGCAGCCTTTATGAGATTTCAGAGCCTTAAAAATTCATTTCTACATATGTTTGACAACCAACCAAAATTTTGAATCGAAGCACTTTAAAATTTCCTGCCATTTTTCCGTATCCATGGTAACGCATGCTATTTTGAAAATGTTTAGGTCCAATCATTTCTACACATGCCAGCCAACACTCCTGTAAAATTTTATCCAAATCGCAGCACCTTGAATTTTCCCGCATTTTTACCATTTCGATGTCAACGGCCGACATTTTAAAAATTTTGAGGCTTAAAATCATTTCTACACATGCTAGACAACCGTCCGGTAGAATTTAATTAAAATCGGATCAATTTAAATTTTCCAACCTATTTGCTATTTTCATGAAAACGGAGGCTATTTTGAAATTTTTTAAAGCTTCATAGTTCATAGTTTACGAAAAACGTACAAGAATTGGATGGGAAAAAAAGAGGAAGAAAAAAACTAACAAGAGTTGTCGCCGAATGGCGTCCAATTATACCCCGTTTATTATATCCTGAATCATATATGGTAAGTGCAAATTCAAGTACTGAAGTGAACATAGTGCAAGTGAGGACACAATAAAAGTATGGAAACCATGATATAATCCTCAAGAAAAAATTAGTCGATAAGATTAAAAGTGTCAAAATTGACTTAGCCGGTAAAACAGGGTGTTGTGTCCCGATTGGTCTGAAAAGGCATCCCACAATATGGCGCGCATGACTATACGATAGTTGTAGCAAAATTTCAGATCTATACCTTTTACCATTGCTTCGATAAATGCGACGAAAATGAGTTATGAATGGGCACACTCACCCATGCATGCACACACAGACAGTAAACAGTATACCCCCTATCCCCTATAGGGAGCAGGGGTATAAAAATCTAAGTTATCGGCAAACAAGAAGTAGATCAGTGACAGACTTGAAAAGGAAAGACATGGTACAACTTATCACACTAAAGCTTCAGACCAAATATCAAATCCTTACTACCTACACAAGATGAGAACTCTTTGACAAAAAAATTCAACATATGGCTACAATGAAAAAAGTCAAAGTTTTTGGTAAACAGAAAGTAGATAAGTGACAGACTTGAAAAGGAGAGACACGGTACAACTTACCACATTTAAGCTTTAGACCAAATATCAAACCATTACTACATACACAAGCTCAGAAATCTTTTTGCACATGGGCAGAAATTCTCCTCACTGGCAACTGTGCATGCGCGAAAATATCAATGTTTAATCGGCCTAGAATTACTATGGAGAGTAATGGGGAAAATACTTTTTGGTGCATTTTTTGGATAATTCTGTTTTAATGCCAATATTCGCGTTCATATAAGCAAAAAATTCCATCATTTTATTTTTGTTTAGTGTTTTCAGATTGAAAATTGGTTAATGTTTAGATATTTCCTTTTTAATTTAAAATTTGCACCTTTGGTTCTCAAAAGATATGAAGCCGAAATATGAAAAATGGCATTTTGTCCGGTTTTACTGCTTAATTTCTTTTTATTTCTTTTAATGTGAATTCCGGCGTTCATACTACTGTGTTGTCTAAAGTTTAATTTGTTAGTCTATCTTATTTACAATTTTCAGTTTGTTTTCCAAAATAGTTCCATTTTATGTTAAAAGTGTGGATTTGTGCATTCTCGAAACCAGAGCAAAAATTTTTCTAAGTCCATACGGGTAACTGTGTCATCAGGCTAATTAAGTACATGTATATTTGGATTGTAATTCGGTTAATGTGTTATGTAATTTACAGTCATGTATATTCTAGCATTTGTAACTTTGAAAAATAAAATTATATTTATTAAGATATTTCCTCTTCTAGTTTCCATTTCGTATCTGAAGCCCGTATAAATAATAAAAATTTAAAACTCACAATTTTCCTATCAAAATATGATTCTTTGTTTGATTTTTTGTATTCCCGAGTTAATAGCGGATATATATATATCTACATGTTTATATTGTTAGTCCTTATGGGTACCTCGAACTCCGTCCAAGTTTATGCATAACTCTTATCCTCCCTTTTTTTCGGAACAAAACACTTGAAAATTAAAAATTATGATGTAGAAAAGAAAGAAAGAAAGAAAGAAACACATGAAATAAGAAGTAATTGTAAATTAATATTTTACATGTTAAAAAGATATGATTTTCGCAATAATTATGTGAAATTAAAAAAGATAAAGATTCATTTTTGACGGTAGCCTATAAAGTTCTTGATATCTCCATTTTCATTAGGAATCAATCAAACACGAAACATTAAAAAATTATCACCTGTTCAACTGTTCATGGAATTTGATACAATCAGATGCACACACAAATTAATATCTCATCAAATGTTTTCATACTGATTTCGTTTGAAGTCAATCATCAACAATGGTGAATGGTATATTACCCCTATTGTCAAATTGACCTCTAATTAGTTAAGAAAACATCCTAATATGACACATTTTCTCGAATGTAGGACAGAAAGTCACAGGACAAAAAGTCACAGACAAAAAGTCACGGACTAAAAGTCACAGGACAAAAAGTCACAGTTTAAATTAAAAACATTTAGGACAAAAAGTCACAATTTATAAATTTTGTCTTTTGAACAATATATAAGGATAAAAGTAACATTTTGAATAATGAATAAATAAAAGGGAATACATTTCCTTCAATTTTATTTTAAATGTGGCATGTATGGGGCCATGATCTTGACTTGCCATTCTGCTCATGCAAGACATAAATTCTAGGAATGTTTATTCTATCATTTCCTGTATTGGGCACTGACATGCAGTAAGTGTTATCTTTGAAAATTAATAATCATGACAGCCAATTATTTTACATGTATGGCTTTTCATGTTATTGGAGAGTTAAATTGGTACACAAACACTCTAATTTGAATCAATATATGTTTAGATATTAATTCATTATTGCTTAATTGGCATCGGTTTGACAAGAGATGATACCCTATCATTGTGTTATTACCGGTTATAGTTAAAAAGAAAGAAATTATTTTGTCATTAAAATATTAGTATACTCAGAAAATTTATATGTTTAAAAAAACACAGTTTTTCAATTCTGTCAAATGTTATTTCTAAATCTTAGCAATAAAATTCCATATGTAGTTGCTGTACTTCAAAAATAATATAAATATCATATCCAATTTCATGAGTCAGTTGATATAATTGTGTGACCATTTTGTTCTATATACACATGAAGCAAAAATATGAGTTGTGACTTTTTGTCCTGTGACTTTTTGTCCTAGCAGATTTGTGACTTTCTGTCCTGTGACTTTTTGTCCTGTGACTTTCTGTCCGTTTACC